>JAPQWV010003491.1:0-40868 GCA_027422505.1 Craterostigma plantagineum
ATCGGTTCGTTCATGTACCCCTTCGCATAGAAGCCTGCCAGAGCCGCTCATTGTCCGTGCACCTCGGCACCGGCGTCACATGCCCACCAGCTTCCGCCTGGTTCGTCCCCGAACAGCACCGTACTGCGAGAGGTTGTGCTCTAATACCACCTGTAACAACCCGTCCATACCGAGTGTCACTATAGCTTCGGTCCCTACGGGACTAGTGGGGCCCCCACACCGACTGATAGTCTGGCCCCACTGTACCACCATTAACCTTTTAGCGTGCTTCGTGCACTCGCTCACACGCACCCTGAGAAACTTCCCAGGGGGTCACCCATCCCTGGATTGCCCCAAGTCAAGCACGCTTAACTTCGGAGTTTTCTATAGATTGACTCCCGAAAAGGTAGGTCGACCTTGGTGATATGAGTAGTACTATCAATCCTTTTATACGATTCTTAGCCTGACACGCCCATACATTATCAGTCTCAGGATCCCCTCTCATTCTGGTGTTGGATCGGTTCGTTCATGTACCCCTTCGCCTAGAAGCCTGCCAGGAGCCGCTCATTGTCCGTGCACCCTGGCACCGGCGATCACTCCCCGCTAAGGGGCCGAAGCCGCTGCTAAGCGTGTCGAACCGACGCCAAATTCGTCGAACTGTCGGTCCACACGGCGCAAAATTCATCGAATTGCTCCGACGAGGGATACCCATACCCGTGCGATGGCCTGAGTGTGGCGGCGATCTTGGCGGCGTATCAAGTGGCCTCGCAAATGGACGGCGGCAAATAGTCAGAGCCCATGCCCCTCTCTTCGTCTTGCCGTGATCTGATAGAGAGCTGAGGGACGGACTCTGTCTCATAATTGGCTTCTATTGCAACCGCCGCCCGCCGAGTGCACGTAACGTACACTCCTTCCATGAGTAGGGTCACCACCCTATCGTACACATCGTCTCGCTCACCGCTGCCCAAGTCGCTGTCCCGAAGATAGCCGGCCTGCGTCTCTTCTCCGATCGGCATTAATAACCCTCGTACTTGGGACCCATGCGCGGCCTTGGCAATAGCCGACAACTTCGGACATCCCTTCCTATGCCACTCCTTCGTCTCCCACCGACATATACACGGCCATGCATTACGCGGCCTCGCATGTTCCAACTCGCATGTACAAATGCACTGACCAACAGACTGTCCTTAACTTCCTTTAGATCTCGTTTCAGCGACCGTATTGCCGCTTGGAAAGCCACGGTGCCCCAAGGGTAACCGTCGAAGGCCGCCGAGTCTTCGACCAAATAAACAATCTAAGAAGGAAGGGTGGTATCCTTCTTGGAACGTAGGGGCAGCAAGACGGATCGGACAAAGTGGAGGTTCGCCAACTTTAACTTCTCGTCGTCGACGCAAACTGTATCGTTGGCAGCCAACTCCTCCAACCGCCGCTCAACGTTCGAAAAACGAATCGTCACCGCCGTTTTTGTCGGGAAATGTCGCTGGACAAATTCCTCCCGGACGTTCACTGTCGGTTCGACTGCGAACTTCAGCCCCGTGATTAGGCAATACCCAGTTTTTGAAAAACAGAGTGATTTTCTTCCCGAGGATCATCCAAAGCTCATCACGATCGTGAAGCTCCGTCTGTCTCTTGATGAGATCCACAACATCTGCGCCGACAGATTGAAACCGACGGCTGCGTCGACGAGCCTGTCGAACGGACTCCCTTCCTCAAACACTGCCAGCTCATCCTCGTTTAGCCAATCAACAATCTTCTGGCTCGTTGCGCAGTAGCATGACGTGAAATGTAGCCGGCAATCATGGTCATCGTTGCCTCCGGCAATTTGCTTCTTTAATGTAACCTGAAAAAAAAGGAAAATGTAAGCTAAATAGATCGAATGAAATAAGCTATTTAAAGCACAGGTCCCCTGCCATGCTGCGCGGGGACCCTGAGCTTACGTACGGGTCCACTGCCATGCACGCAATGGTCCACAGCGCCCTCAAGTGGGACTCTTAGCTATGCTGCGCTGGGGACCCGTGCGTGCTGCGCTGGAAACCTGCTCTTATGTGCGGGACCACAGCACTTGCACGCATGGGTCCGCACCACTAGCAAGCACGGGTCTGCGCTCGCAAGCACGGGTCCCGTGCTATGTAGCACAGGTCCCTCGCTAGCGCGCACGGGTCCCCAGCACAGCAAGCACGGGTCCCGCGCATGTTGCGAGAGTCCCTCGCTAGCGCACACGGGTCCCCAGCACAGCAAGCATGGGTCCCGTGCTTATGCACGCGGGTCCCATGCTATGCTTCGAGGGTCTCCAACGCGACAAAGCACGGGTCCCCTCGCTAGCACACACGGTCCCGTGCTATTTTGCGAGAGTCCCCGCACTGGCACGCACGGGTCCCCAGCATAGCACGGGTCTCCAGCGCTAGCAAGCATGGGTCTCATGCTTATGCTCGGGGGTCCCGTGCTATGCTTCAAGGGTCCCCAGCGCGACAAAGCACGGGTCCATTGCCCTGGACCCCTGCGCTTTGCCCCACGGGTCCCCTGCACTTCCACATGGATCCCTGACCTTCAAAGCACGGGGCCCCTACCATTGCAAGCACGGGTACCTGCGCTTCGAATTAGGGTCCCGTGCGATTCGAAGCTTCAATTGCCGACGGATTCTTCATAAATTAAAAAAAATTACCTTCACTGTTTGGGATCTCTCCTGAAATGCCATGGATTCGGAGCTTGAAATTCGACTGTGAAGAAGGGTGTGAAGAGAAGAGGAATCTGATGGATTTTGCAAAGGGCCCGTGAACGTGAAGTGAAAGGTTAATTGGTGCTTTTTTATTTACTGTTGCCTTTTTAGATTCTACAGTAAACCTCCGTAAAAAGCTGTAATTTTCGTTAAGTGTTGTTGATTGCCATTAAAGAAGGGTAAAATAGTCTTTCACGCAGAGTAAGTAAGGGTACATTGGTCTTTTACAATTTAGGAGACTATTTTTTTAACGTTGAATATGTCAAATGCCAAAATAATCCTATCAACTAATAACGTCTTTCCAACAAAAGATGTACGTGTAATTAGCTATTTAATTTAGTCGAAAAACCCTTTGGGTCAAATCCAGCACCAGTTCAGCCAATCCTTTACTTCTTCTTCCTCCTATAGATTAATCTAAGGTAATTTAGCATGGCGAAGCGAGAGCTATCTAGCACTCTGAAGAACTTGAAGGTAGAGATTTAATAGGTATTCAGCTTTATTCGTTCTGGGTTGCCGTGTAAGTGTTATTGCCATTACATAGGTTCTCTTTAGCCGTAACTCCAATTGGGTTCCTTTGATTTCTTATGGTTGTGTGGATTTTCGTCTTCGTTTGTGACCATTCTTTGACTGTACATTCCCATGAGTGGATGAATTTTGGCTTGATTATATGATTTAGTTTGGTATTTTGTTTTTGGCTGTGCAGTTTACGCAAAGGGCAGCTCAGAGGGAGGTGATAGTTAAGAAGGAGGAAGTTAGAGAAGAGGCAGCTGATTTGCATTCTTTCCCTTCCTCCATTGCTGCTAAAAGATGGTAACATTGTTTCTTCGTTTATAGTTTTTATGAGCTGCTGAGATAATTGATATGGTGCTTATCTCAATATGGTAATCTTTAACTTGAATTTGCGTGTTTATATTGTGCTTTACTGGTTCGATTCCTCTCCTCCAATTCTGTTTGTCTCATGTGCTTATTTGCACACTACATAGGTTGGTGCCACGCAAACTTGCGAACTTAGGTTTTTGGTCTACTGGGATTTCATATAAAGCATGAACTTGAATTAGTTGATGACTCCAAACATTGATATGATTCATTTGTGTCAATGTTACGTGGAGATGAATTTCAGTAGAATGCTTATATGTCATGTGAATACTAATATACATTACGTTTTAGCCTACACACTTTTCGACAACGTCGAGACAAAAGTGGGAAACCTTGGAAAATTGGATTACATAGATTTGTCCTTTCTGTTCTTATTATGTTGGGGAGTGAGGTTGGTATGGGTAGAAAGCGAAACCGCATTTTCTGTCTTCTGTGATGTAATGTGACGTGGCTACCAATAGAATGAATGTGTGTTGTGTCGTGTCTTAATAAATCTCTATGTGAAAATTTTCGGCGAATTTGGTTAGGTATGGATAATGGGATGTTGTATAACCACATTAATGTGTTTTTCGTTGTTTTTTTTGTTGTTTCCTCTGATTGTAACGTCAAAATTATTGGCGTATCATCCTTTTTCCATATTCAAATTGTACTGCTTCCTTCCACTTTTGAAATAGAACTACGATCAAACTAAAGGCTTAAAGAATTATAGTCATATAGGATATTTAAGTCTCATCTCCGAATACAATCCCTTACCCAATTCCCCCCCTTATGTTTCTATTTTTTTCTCTAATAGTAATCCATGCCTCCTTTTATGTGCAGTGTCGTTATAGTTGAAGGTGATCCACACCCTGCGGCGACTAGAGGTCGCATATCATTTTTAAACTTCAACCCAGCAATTTATGTAAGCATTTGGGGTAGACCTTCAGGATTTGGAGGACTCCTGTTTTCAGATCCCATTATGGCTCTTAGGCTCACTTTGAATGCTTGTTTTTGTAGAAACTTGATGAAGAAGCATCTCCCCTTAGGCAAAACGATTCTGGAGCTACAACTCCCGTTAGGTCAGCGTCTTTTCCGAGCCTTATTAGTCTCTTACCCTGTCAACTTTATGCCTATGATGATCACTAAATTAAAATTATGCTTTGTTTCAAAACAGTACTTTCGTTTTTTCCACTTTGACATCCTCTTTGGTAATTAAGTCTTGGAATGTTCTTAGCCAAGGACTCAGATCACACATTCCTTTAGAGGGTTGATAATAAGTCGTTTTCTGTATTTGTGAAAATCGTCCAGACTATCAAATGTCTCTCAATTGTGAATTATTTCCCATTCAGTTGTTTCTACTACTGATTGATGAACTATAAAGCGATACGATATGTGAGTTTGGTACATCTATTGATCAAAAATAATTTACAGAGAAAATTGTTCCTCACGAGACCGTTCAGATAGCTCAGTCATGGATTCTTTTAGCTGTGACGGTAGCATCGAACTTAAGAGGAAGCATATACTGAGATTCCAAACCCAGAATCACTTCTCCCCAATAATCACCAGAAAATTCTCAGCGACCATCTCCTAGCAGCAGTAAAAAAATCTCTGCAGAAGCCAAACAAGCGTGAGAAGCTGGATTGGAATGTACTACGGCCTCCAAAGTATCCTCGCAAAAAACCATAAAATGGTTTCAGAGATGCTCAACTCAAAAGCTTCATAGGATATTGTTCTAGTAAACGATACTTATGTCTCATGACCCATTTTTTTCCCTTTCTTTTATTGTAGCATTCTTTTCAACTCTGGGGTTAAACATACCTGAAATTTTAGTTCCTTGATTATAGTATCTCAATGTACTAATAAGAATGTTTCTTGAATCTTGATGATAATGATATTGTGCTTTTTCACTATCATAATAAAGGCCATGAACTAATCTTAGGAGTCATGTTCTCTAATTAGCAAGCTCAGCAAAAGATCAATTCACTGATACTTCCCTAACTTTAGCAGTACATTACTTTACTACAACAAGCCTGCATTAAATAAAATAAATAGAGGATTTCCTAAGAGACCTATTTTGCCACAAGCACTCGCAATGTGATAGCTTAAGTATCCTAACATGCGCATAGTACAAACACACTTTCTTACACATCAACCCTGTCCCCTTCATTTAATAGCAGGAAGCACATATGCTACAGTTTTGAATATTAGACAACTAAAACTACGATACATTTTTATTTGCTACAAGAATCTGCTATTGAAGAAGCCAAGTTTCGTGCTGTGATTTAAGCTGTTGCTTGGCCTGCTGGTGAGACCAGTAAGCATGGGCAGTTAAAACTCGGTCAAGAAGTTCTTGAGGGACGGGCTCGCCACGCCTTTGCTGGGGCGAAATTCTCGCCGTGTGGACTAAAGTCTTCCACTTATCCTATGCAATAAGAAGACGCAGGCAAGTTTCTGTTAGCAGTTTTCGTTTCGATACAAGATTATGCCTGCATGTATGTTAACATGAGGCAAAGTGAGATTATAGCTGAGGTGCTGCAACTGTAACCATAACTGTTACCTTGAGATCTACGCATGTCCTATGCTTTGAGTGATCGAAGGCTCTAAGCTTAACATCACGCCATCTGCAGTGAACGCATAAATCTATCAATAAGAGGAAGAGAAAAAGAAGATAGTCTTTTTTCGACTTTTTTACTAAACTGAATTTACCGTCCGGTTCCAAGCTTCTCAACGGCCTTGACCAAAGCTTCGACTTCAGAAACATTGAATGGCCTACGAATCCTACGCTGCGCAGACTCAGTTCGTTGCTTATATTTCCTCAAAGGAACAAGAGATAATGCAGAAGGATGATGGCTTTTGATTCTTGGGAAGCTTATCGGATGATTTTATTGGATCTAAAGAAGGAGCTGAATCATGGCCTGTTACTATCAGATTATCCAAACAAGTTCCCGAGATATTACTGCGAGGACTGTCGAGATTTCCCTGATGATGGAGATCATTTGGAGCGATACACAAAGTTTGGTGATCTTTAAGACAAACGTTACTTTGATTCGAGACATTGCTAGGCTCGAGACAAAATCCAGATTGTCCACTTTCTTGTTCTGAGAAATCCCAGTTTGTAGTAACGTTCTGCCATCTTCTCTGATTTTCTTACCATGGATGAGCACTCCAACTCTAAGCCCACCGACGAGCACTTCATCTACAGCTTCCATGACTGCTCTCTGTAATGGCAAGAATTCCCCATTTTGAGTTTACAAAGTATGACTAGTTAAAAACCTACTGCATATTTTCGACAGACACTTAACTAGTCTTAAGATAAGTCAACACTTTCAACACAATGGTCATTATTTACGATTGCGCAATCAACCATTTTGAGCCTCACTTGCAAGTGCTTAAAATTAAAACACAGTACCTTCAGACAGCCAACCGTTGCAGTTTCTGGGATCTCGATATACAACTCGGGGACCCAAAAAGACTTGATCCTTAACTTCACTGAAGCAAAAATGTAATAAAATGAAATAAAAATTTTCCTTTCGAAACTCATCGAAAGAAAAGAAAAAGGTACATATAACTCAACAGAAGATCACTCTCATACCTTGTTGATTTCTAGATTGCAAGGAGGTGTTGCAATTACGAGGAACACGATACATTCCATCGCTCCTTCCATCTTCTTGATTATATGCCGAGCTACAATCGTAAAGCTTCCTCTTTTTAATTGGATAATCTTTTAGGGACCTTTTCTTTAAAGATATTCTTCCTCTGCGTAGCTAAACATACGAAAGCATTACTTATCAGATTGGAATCGTCTTGACGAAAAAACGTGTCGAAAAATCACCTGCGTTATATGGTTGATTCTCCTTCGCATCTACCAATCCTTCGTAATGCTTAGACCCTATAACTTTCCTCAACCTATGGTTAAAGGCCTTATCTCTATCACTTGCCTTTACCATCGGTGAATTCCTATAATTTCCTTCATCTGTGTTTTACGATCTGCTTCCTATTTTCTTCTTCTGATCCAATGAACGTAAGAAGTTTGACATCAAATGCCTTTGGCTCTAATGAAGGAATCGATATTCCAAGCTGAAGCTTGCACTCATCGCCATTGAGCTGTTCAACCGAAGTAGGCCTTGAGGTCACGTCTCTTTGGGCACATCCAAGCTCATTTTTCGACTGCAATATTTTACGGTGATTTTCTGATAGAAAATCGTAGCAAGTATTTTCATCCAACGATGATTTAACTTCTCCGTGTTCTTCGTCATCATCATCTTCCCAAGAAGCTTCATGCTGAGAAAGGTTTCGGTCAGATAATATTCTCCCAGCTAATGTCGCCAGCAGCTCGAATGCACACGTTTGTTTCTGGCCATTTTCTCTTCTTTTGATTAAGCACTTTTTCTGATAAAAGTGTACGAATGAATGAATTTTCGGAAAGAGAAATAAAAAAGGAATAACGATTAACAACAAAGAGATGTATTACGTACTAACCCGGGCTGATCTAGCAGATCGTGGTACTTGACAGCCATTAGATTCGTACTCTGCTCTATTGTGAAGCCCCATAATCAATGAATCATTCCTACGATATTTTCCCAAGCAATGTATGTGAGCATTCGACAGATAAATGGAGAGACGAAATAAAACGGGCTCATCAAAGTTCAAAGAATTACAAGAAAGATGAAGAAAATTCAAGCTTTTTTGCCCAGCAAGGCTATGAATGACAGTAGAGATACTAATGCAGCATTGAACATGGCTTTCCCCGCAATCGTAAAACGCGCATAATAGAAGAGGAAGAGGAAGAAGAAGAAAGATGAATTTTTATGGAAAATATGGTCATTCGAAATCTTGTACTTATATAAGTTTGCAAAATGGATAGATCGAACCTAAGAAAATGAAAAGAAAAAAAAGAAGACAGTTTATCACAAAACATCAGGAAACCAAGAAGGTTTATAAGGTTAAGAGAAGAAAACATCGAAGGAATCACTGGCATTTGGTAGCAGCAAAGGAAGGATCCAAGTTTAGAAGTTTCAAATAATCTGGGGAAGAAATCAGTCACAACTTCCAAGTTCACCAAAAAAATAAAAGAAAAGAAAACAGAAGGATTATTTGATCATAATATCTCACCCTCAAAAGAACCATGATGTTCCTCAAAAATCGTTTCCTTTACTTCTAAAATGCAAAATCTGTCGTAAATCTACCTACAAACTAACACTAACTTGATCTTTGGCCCTGAGAGAAATTCCTTCGTACATCTGCCTTGTTCATTTGCTACTTCCTATATTTCTCATGGGCAAAGAACCACTCGAAGAACAGAAAAAACTGTGTTGAACAAAATGATGCCTTACTTAAACCCCATTCTTATACCTTTTGAAAATGAAGGAAAAAACTGCGCTGTCGTTTTTCGTGGAGGTCAGAGGTTGTCGGATGCTGACACGTGGAGGCCAATGTGGGGCCTGAAATTTTGCGTCGATCCGAGGAAAACGTTTTTGAGTCACCTGGCGCAAGAATTTTCTAAATTCTTTGCTAATTCTCTGTCCCACAAATGTTTTACCATCTTAAAATGGAATTATCTAATTGTTGGCTTTCGATATGCTTTTTCTTTTCATTTTTTCTTGGTGCAAAGGAAATGCGAACGAAATACAAGGAGGTGTGTATGGTTTGTGTTCCAACAGAATTTGTAACTAAATTTTTCTTGAGGTTTGCCATTGCCTTACGTTAAATATAAAAATTCACGCATGAAAACATCAGCGGTTTACTCTTTAACGACTCTCTCTTATCCTATTATAATAAGTAGTACTTTATCCACGTGCGTTTTAAAAATATTATTATATTTATATTACATTAACTTTTTTTTGGTAGAATGAAAATTCATTTACCGCGTAACCAGACATTACATCCAACCCACTCTAATACATCCAAGTTAAACAGAACTACAACATATAACACGATATATTTGTGACCTATTAATTTTCTTTTGCTGGCTCAGACTCTGTAGCCTCATTTTCATCCCCTGTTTAATCTCGGTTGTGATCTGCTCTGAGCTTCTTAGTTCATCCCCATGGAGCCTTCTATTTCGCTCGCACCACAGATGTGGAGCACAGAAGCCATGCAGGCCACACTAATGCGATGGTTAACATTCCGCTTCTTTCCAAGCAGTTCCATCCATTTACATAATTCTTCAAATGATCGAATCAATCCTCCCAATCTCAGCCATGTACAGATGCTAGAAGTCACCTGTTGGCTGTAAGGGCATTCCAGAAAGAGGTGCTCCACAGATTCCAAGCTCCCTCCACACGGCTTGCAACTTGTATCAGTAATGTGCATGCCCCACCTCATCAATCGATCCACTGTTAAAATCCTTTTCTGCAGTATCAACCAAAGAAGAAAAGAATGCTTCGGAGCCTATTCCAAACTGCTTTGCAATAGGGGAAATCTGGCAGGATGCATTTGAGCCAATCATAACCGCTTTGAACTGAGTACACCCCATCTTTGCTGGTAACCATTTCCTACCTTCATAACCCATCCTGAATTTCTCCTTTAGCTTATTAATCTTCCTCCAATGCCAGCTCGAGTCAGCTGCAGGTGAATAATCCCAGAAATTCCTCCCTTTAAGGTATATGGCATTTATCCACTAGCGAGTCTACTGCCAGTGTTATGTCCAGAGCTGTTTTCCTGCCAAAGCTATATTCCAGGTGGCACAATCTCGCATGTTCAGTCCACCTTTGGTCTTTGGCCTGCACACAGTTTCCCAGCTTAAGAGGGGAATGCATTTACCATGAGCTTCCCAGAGGAATTCCTTGAGAAGTCTGTCAATCTCTTTGGTAACAGATTTGGGCAGTAGGAAAATGGTACCCCAGAACCCATGCGTGGCTAACAAAACAGCATTAATCAGGCAAAGCCTCCCAGCATATGATAGATTTCTGGTGCTCCATCATTGCACTCGGGCTGTAATCTTCTCCACCAAAGATTGGCACGAGGTTTTACTCCATTTAACTGGTGATAGAGGCACTCCTAGATACCTCATTGGATAGCTACCCAGCTTAAAGCCTGTGGACAGTAGTATCTGCTCTGTTACCCCACTGTTTATACCAGCCATGTATAGGCTGACTTCTGCTGGTTCGCATCCAGACCTGAGACTTGGCGAAATTGCTCAAGTGTTTTCATTACTACTGTGACTGCCCCCAGGGTTCCTTTGCAAAATATCATCAGGTCGTCAGCGAAACATAGATTAACCAAGTTAAACTGCTTACACATTGGGTGATATCTAAACCGGGTATCTTAGAGGCAAGCTGCAGCATCCGGGTTAGATATTCCATTGTGATCACAAAAAGTAGAGGTGATACAGGGTCACCCTGTCTCAGCCTCGAGCTCCCTTGATAAACCTTGATTGAGTGCCATTAACAGATATAGAGAAAGTCACAGTGGTGATGCATTCCTTGATCCATAGCACAAATTTCATAGAAATTTAAGCAAGCATAACCAGTTTAAAAGAAAATCCCATTCCACTGTGTCATATGCTTTTCTGATATCCACCTTCATTAGTGCCCGGGCCGAAGCAATCTTCCTACTATACAGTCTAATTAGGTCTTGGCATAGGAGAATGTTGTGAACCATTAACCTCCCCTCTACAAATGCACTTTGATTGGGATGAATGAGTTTTGGCAGCAGTGGCTTAATCCTGGCACATAGTAATTTAGCAATGCACTTGTATATGGTGTTACAACATGCTATAGGACTACTTAGCTCTGGTACCTGTGTCTGCAATTTTCTTAGCTGGTGTAGGACTACTGGTGACTGGTGGGGCTGTTACATGGAGCTGCTGATCCTTGTGAGCAGGCTGTCATTCCTTCTGAGTCACTTTCTTGCATATAGCCGCTTCATGACCGTAACTCGACAGTTGGTGCACAGAATAGGCTTCCATTCATAAGTGACTCTCTGTTCCAGCAATTGTCCTTTCTCGCTGAGGAACTGAATGGTGTCTTTAAGGGTTTATTTAGATCAATCTCCACTAGGACTCTTGCATAATGGATCATTCTTTCTTCCTTGTAACATCGTCAGTCATTATGGGTTGTCCAATCAGACTTGCTAGCTTGCTAAGGGTCTTGTTCCCCAAATATTTCAGCTCCAACTGAGGAAGTTGTACCCATATGGGGACACGATCCACACCTACTTTGCTTAATTGCGTGCTCTCCGTCCATGGCACAAGGACCACTGGCTTATTATCGAAATGGATGATCTCAGTTTGGAGAATCCTGTCCCGAGACGATACGCAGTCAAACCTTGCCAAGAATAGTCCCTGCCTCACTTGCCACACGTTTTGCAAACCTAATTTGTCCCATTTCGCTTCAAGAAACCTGACATAACTCCATATGGAGGGTTAGCCCCCAGAACATAATAGAGCATTGCAGAATTCCAGTGCTCAACTTCCTCTTGTATCTCCTTAGGCTCCACCATACCTACCTCGTGCCCTTCCTCAGTACTAGGGGCAATATAATCAAGTCGATTTTCCTGCTTTTGGAACAGATTTGCATTGAATTTGACCCAGGGATTATTGGCAGTAGACGGTATAGGCACTCGGCTGGGTGAGCTCACCAATTTTGGCCATTCCTTCTCTAATTGCCTTTCAGCCTCCAATTTGATCGGGGATTGGGGGGCCACATCATTAACCAATGGCGTGCGCCGCAGTCCGACAATTACTCCTCCTGTCGATTGGCTGGTACAGGAAACAATTGCCGATCGAGGTCCTCCGTCGTTCAATTGACTATCTGTCACCACCATTCCTGGGGATTTTATCTTCATAGAATCCAATGGAACAGTACGCCCTCGCAATTGGTACTGATCAGTCGAGCTCGCTTTGCTGTCCAACGATCGCCCGTCGATAGAGGCCGGCGGTTTCACCACCGTGACCGGCGCCGCCCTCTGTGTCGCCGTTCTTCTCTTTTTCGCCATGGCAGAGAGAGAAAAAAATTGGCGCAGTATCAATTTCACCGTTTTTATTATTACATTAACTTTAATATTTATAATATTTAATATTTAATCATGAAAATATATTGGTAATTATATAAAGTGGAAACTAATGTGTTGGGATATAATTACAATAACTAAGAAATTAGGAGTGAAATGATTAACTCTTTAAATTAATTAAATTATAAATAGAGGGACTAAATTGTAATAAATGACTGACAATTTTTAGCCACCTAGCCCTTTTATGTAATTACTTCCTCCGTCCCATTTATTTCTTTCCATCTTTCTATTTCGGGCGTCCACATAATTCTTTCCATTTCTACTTTTGGTAAAAAATTATTCCAATAATTAAACTAATTACGCCATTTATATTTTAAAAAAGCTTCTTAATTTGCATGCCCACTAATTAGTTTTCTCTCTCCATTCCTTAAAGTGTACTATAATATTAAAAAATTGTGGTTTCTTAATCTACGTGCCCACTAATTTTTGGGAAGTATTAAGTGGGGCAGAGGTAGTAGAATAGATATGTTGATGAGTATTTCGAAACTATGTACTAATATAATAAACAGCCCATAAACTTTAAATCATTGAACAATCATGTAGTCTCAATGGGCTTTTAAACGGGCTTGACTCACATCAATGTTTCATAAAAGTTCTTAGCTGTTACACCAATAAAATTAGGAAATCGGTCCAATAATAATATAAGCTCCATTTCAATAAAAAAGTTAACTTCGGCTGACGGGCTTCTAACAATACAACCCATTGATAAGTGGGCCTGACTTACGGCCCGCGGGTTGAGCCGTTTGATATCTCGAAACATTAGGGACTAAAGAATAACGAGACATTAACAATTGGTACCACAAAAAAGAGGTAACAACAGCCCATGATAATTAAAACCCCTCTTCCTCCTCCAGAAACCCTAGCCGCCACACCAAGCTCTTCTCCCCTCTCCTCCTCCACCTCCATTCATGAAGGTGGGGGAGCTCCCATTTACTTTTTCCTCTCTGTTTTGGTTGTTTTTTTTTTTATTTAAAAACAAAAAATTGGGTTCCGCCTCCGCCGCCTCCTCTGCCCTGCCGTCGTCTCATCCGCCTTGTTGCCATTTCCTCCGCCGCGCTTCCGCCTCTTTTGCCATGGATTTGAAGAGGCTAGTTTGTTTTCTGTTTTTCTTTTACAAAAAAAACCTCATGCCGTCGCCCCGTCACCGCCGTCGCACACCTGCCACTGCCTCCCCGTCACCGCCGATGCCAACCTTCCGTGGTCAGCCGAGGTTCAGTCGGCTCGTGAGGGATCCACTCCCAACGTCTGCCGCCTTCCGCCTGCTGCCACCGGCTTCCTTTGCCGATGTTTGCCACCCGCACCGCCCAGCCTTTTGTGTCGGGCAGTGTTTTCTCCTCAGGGGAGTTTCCTCCTTGTTGGAGGTTCCTCCCCTTCGTAGGTGTTTTTCTCCCCTTCGTGGGAGCCTTTCTCCTCCCCTAATGGGAGTATTTTCCTCCCTTCGTGGAGTTCCCCTCGGGGTTATTTCTCCTTCTTTGGGGCTTTGAGAACGGATACTGAGCTATCACTGGTCATTTACGCAATAGAAATAGTCAATTATGTTGTAATATTTGGTTATTGCTCTATTGTATCTTTGTATCCATTTGGATTTATGAATGAAATCTTTTTTTTTTCAAAAAAAAAAAGAAAAACAATTGGTACCACAAGTGTTACTTGCCACCGTAATTTTACTTTATGGACTTTCCCTAAATAATTGAAAACTAGGAGGACTAAATCGTAATAGTAGGTTGATTGATGAATCCTATAGGGTCTTTTAAGAAATAGCCCTTGACTTAGTCAATGTTAAAAAAATAGTCTCGTTGACATTTTTTTGGTCAACGGCATTATTTTAATTAACTTTTAATCATCTTCTTTAAACCTCGTTAATAGAACAAAAAATAAAAGGAAAAGAAAAATAAATAATACGTACACATGATAAAAAAACGAAACCCCTATTTGAACCCATAGCAGCACGTAATAATTATTACAACCACCCAGATCGATCGATTCTTTCTTCTTCATCGTGTCTAAGAAAAAACAGCCTCATTTTCGTCACTAAGTCGAGCTCAAAGTCTGCGAAAGAAGTCTTGAAAGAAATAACCAGCTCTAACTCTTTACAGTAAGTTTTTTCGATTCGAATTATGAATTTTAACTCTCGAAATTACGTGATTGTGTCAAAGAGATGATGTGTGGCCACGAGAGTGTCGAATTTCTAGTTGGAATGACGAAAACCCGTGGTCATTATGCTTCATGGTACCCGCACATATATTCAAGAGTTCCAATCCATTAGAGCTGGGGCCCCTCGCATGACTGCAGGGCCCCGCGCATCTTTACATGGTCTCTGAACGCTGGTGTTGGGGTCCCGCGCATCAGTGCAGGGGTCGCGCACTAGAGCATGGGTACCGTGCACTAGAGCAGGGTTCCTACGCATCCGTGCAGGGGCCCCGAGCGCTGGTGATGGGGTCCCTTACATTAGCGCAGGGGCCGCGCACTAGAACCGGTGTTCTGCGCACTAGTCCAGTGTTCCCGCGCATCAGTGCAGGGATGGAACGCTAGTGTTGGTGTCCCGCACACATGAGCGCTTAGGACCAGGGCATCAGTGCAGGCCCCGTGCATTAGAGCAGGGGTCCTACGCACTAGAGCAGGTGTCCCACACATCAGTGCAGGGGCCCCAAGCTGTAGTGCATGGGACTCGCGCAATATATTAGGATTTTCGCGAGGTATTAGGGTTTTCGAGAGCTGTTAGGGTTTTCAAAAGCTCTTAGAGTTTTGCAAGCTGTTAAGGCTTCAATTATGTTTCCAAATTACATTATCAAACACTCCGCATCCAACAATCACATTTTCGCAAACTAGGGTTTCACAAATTAGGGTTTTGCAAGTTGTTAGGTTTTCGCAAGCTGTTAGGATGTTCGCAAGTAGGTCTATAATTCTAATATATTTTACTTCGATTGCAGCAGATAATCATGACGATCACTAACATTGTATACCAAGTCAAGGGTTAGTGGATTCGCGAAGACAATACCTCGAAGTGGTGTCCACATCCTAATCAATATTGATCGACGAGGAAACATGCACGTTAGAAGACGTGAAGGATGAGATGTGAAGGTATTGTCGCTACGCAGCGACAATTCCAAACTCACGTTAAGCTATATGCCTAGCGTAGCTTACAATTTCCACAACCCATCTACATCAAGAATGACTACGCTATACGTGCATACCTTGGTTTTGGTGGTCCACAATTAAGACCTGGCTCCATGTTGAGGTTGCGTTGTTTGTCAGTGTCGCACCACACAAGCTCATCTTAATAACGAATTGAATTTCAATGTCGGTCTAATAGAGCAGTGCGATGCAAATGAGGAAATCCATCCCGTGGGGTTACATGGACGAAAATCTAACTACCAATCTTACCATCTTTCTAAATACAGGGATTTTCAAGAAGATCAAACCGGACAATGCGAGAATCAAAATGAGAATGAAGATGATATAGTCGAAAAACCGCATTATGCTTCGGAAGATGATAATGACGATGTCGACGTCCCAAAGCATAACTCTCCACATGTGGCCTAACTCTTGGCGGATGATTGTACGTTTGCGAATGGTTCAAGCCTTTCAGGAATTTCGAGACGCGAAGGACATCAAGGACGTAATCACTAAAGTAGCCCTTGATGCGTGTTTTGAGTTCAAATTGGTCCGGTCAAATAGAACCATGTACGTAGTGAAATGCGCAAACGATGAATGCAAATGGCGAGTACGAGTTGCACAGGACAAGGACTCCCCGTTTTTCTCAATACGAACGTAATGCGGCAAGCACACATGCGAGGTTTCTCATCGTCGCCGTAGCATCGGCAAGGAAGTTTATCGTTGTATCGAGCGTTCTGTTGGAAAATTTCACCGGTCCTAAAGAGATTTCGAAACTCAAGTCAATCATGTAGAACATGGGAGTAGATGTTTCGTACTACAAGGGTGGAAAGGCAAGCAAAATAGCGACAGTGAATTGGTCGGTAACAAGGACGATTGTTACGGTTTACTTTCGGTGTACTTGGATGCATTGAGGCAAGCAAAGTTGACAGTATCACAGCTTGGGAGATGGACGAAGAAAGGAGGTTCAAATATATGTTCTTAGCATACGGCACATGCATTAGGGGATTTGCGTACGTGAGGAAAGTCGTATCTATCGATGCAACTTTTTTGAAGGGTAACTATAAAGCAGTTTTGCTCATTGCTACGGCGCAAAATGGCGATTACCATCAATATCCTCTCGCATGCGGTCTTGCTGACTGGGAGGGAACCGAATCTTGGACATGGTTTTTATTAGATTGAGGCGTTTCGTACTGGACAGTAATGACTCATGATAATTTCTGACCGAAACCCTGGTATAAAGAATGTTGTTCCGACTGTGTTTTCGAATGTGTTTCACGGTTTCTGCGTGGCACCTTCAACAAAATCTGAAGTTGAAAACGGCGGACAAGGGTGCATGCCCCATTTACTGGTGGGTAGCGAATGCCTACACCAAGGCTGAGTGCGATGCATATTACCAAGCTCTAAAATCAAAATTCAAGTACGTGGGTGCCTATCTTGACGAGATTGAAAAGGAACGGTGGATGAGGGCATATTGTCCCAAATTGAGATATAACATCATGGCGACCAATGGATCCGAATCGATAAATGCGGCTCTACGCGCGGGATAGAGAACTTCCAGTTATAGGATTGTTGGGCTCGATTCACCGATTAACATCAACTTGGTTCAGTAAACATCGAAGAACATGCGAAGCTTCAATCGCAGCGAATACGACGTAGTTTACGCCGAAGGTCGAGTCGATCCTCCGCGAGAATTTTGTTGGGTCGCAGATTTTGTCACGCCCCAACCCGTGTCGAAGCGCGACAGCCGCCACGTTTATCAATAAACGCAAGGCTCAATATCAACTCACACGTTACGAACAAAAATCATACAAAAGAAGGTACAACAGAAGTCGATGAAATATATAATTATATACCAAATGAGGTTTTAAACTGTACAGAACCGTTCAAAAAGCTCGACCAATGAAGAATTATGTTCGCAAATATCTAGCCGAAAGATAACTCTGCCAATGGATCCGCCAAACTAAATGAAAAGTAGAATTCCAAAGTAGAAGAATCGATAGCGAAAACGATGATCGATAAGGGCAAACCTCCGAGCAAAAGATAACGACCTAGAAGGAATATATATATATATATATATATATATATATATATATATATGGGGCGAGCAAACAAATAGCTCAGTGAGAAGATAATACAGACACACTTTATCCTAATGGAAAGTTCGTCCACTCCATGAAATCATAACAAATCAAATATATCGACCGCTCCATTTACACGATAAAATTTCCACCACTCATACGAGACAAATACGACCACTGACTATCACGAGACATATAAAGTACGTCAACAAAATCCACGTAATCACATAAACGACGCGTGGGTGGCCATCTCCTCCCTCGAACTGAGCCCCGTCCGAGTCCATCACTGTACTCTATACCGTGGGTCGTAAACTGATATATCAACTACTATGACATGCATGTCCCACACATACACGGTGACGTTGGCCAAAATATCCCCAGCGACCATCCTTCAACGATAATCAATGTCAAATCAACACATGGCACTGGAAGAGTGCAACCGCAGGCCTTCACTCACCCGAGTGTGCCAAGCCACGGGCTACTTACTCGATGCCACTCCACACTCACCCGAACGTGGCCATTCGGGCTACTTAGGATGCAACAAACAAGATCAACCAAACAATATCACCATCCGTAAACTCACAAATCAAATCACCAATATCGAACACTGACGTGCCATCACGTCGCGTATCCCCGTAAAATTCTGACTCGATTCACCAAACCACACCTACGACCAATTACTCACCAAACTTGACAAGACTGCACAATCTATCCGACAAGGCCCCCTATCAGTAAGACCAAGACCTAAAATAGAAACACGTCATCACATCACGTAATGCCCCGTGTAACCGTCAACACAACTCAAGCATCATATATACCTCAAAACTCTTCGACCACCACAAACATAAACATCTTTAGCCGACAAGGCTCACTAGCGCAAATCCCACGATATCACAACAATTCATAAAGCGAAGGTGTAAAACGATGACATAAAACGACAAAATAAAACGACCCGACGAGGTCCACACATCCCATGAAGGAAAGGCGTCCCCTATTACCCACTCACAATAAATATCGAGCGCTTCGTAAAGTCTGAAGCTCTGCCCCCGTTCTCTTGATGAATGTTCCTCCGCCACGATCCTACAAATCGCCAAAAACTGCTTCAAGATCACATAATATCTCAGCGGTACTGCCCAAGGTCATTCAGTACCAAGATAAGAGTAAATTGCGAAATAAGTTAGCAAATTGCAGAAGTTTCTATTTTACAGCAGGAAGTTTAGAAATCCATAACAACTTGCACAGATATTGGATCAAGATGATTCCAGTGGCTATGAACATCTGAGAAAGTCATCTTTCAAGACTGATCAATTTCAAATGAATCGGAGCAACCTAAATGGGTCAGAACAGGAAAAGACAGAAGCTGCGCAAGCCGTTTTTTTCTTTCCAAAAACAGCAATTACAAGAAAATTCCAATTTCGCAATATCAACTTCAAAAATGCATATAAATTATAGGAAAATCGGATTAAACCTAATCAAGAGGCTATGAAAACATCAAGACCTTATCTTTCAAAAGAAACAAGTTCCGAAAGAATCATCGCACAACGATAGGTCAAATTCACCGAAAACAGGAGTTGCGCGTAACAATATTTTCTGAAAACCTAGCCTTAAAAACGAATCTGGAGGAGATTTAAGTATCTACGACCTTTATGAAAGCTTACCTGAGATAGAAACCATTCAAGACCCAGCTTCACAAGTTCGATTTTGGCTTTCTTCTCCCTGGTTTTCGTTTTCTTCTATGAGACTTAGGGTACGTTTGGTCTGCGGAATTCGATGCAGAAAAGAAAAGAACGTGTGGCCATATGCATGGAATCATTGTACATTACGCTTCACGTGTCGTATCATCCCACTTTTCCTTTTCTTTTCCACGTCAAAATCCGTAAACCAAACGTAGCCTTAGAGAGTAACGAATGAAATGAGAAAGAATATTAGGTGGAGTTTGGACTGAAATATTTCGGAAGGGCTTGGACTGGGTTGAGTTTATATAGAGTAAATGGCTAGACTTGTTTTACTTGAGGTGTTATAGTTTCATGTATCGGAAGTTGGGCGTTTAACATATGACGTATACTGGTACAACGTGAACGAGATCGTCGATCTAGAGTTGCGTACATGCAGCTGTAAGATGTTTGACATCGACTGAATTCATTTCCCACACGGGATTGCTGCTTGTTGTTATGCCAATGTCGATGTGGGTTCACTAGTTCATGCTTATTATAGCTTGAAAATTTGGAAGTTAGCTTACGAAGATACTATATGGCCGGTGTCCGAACACGTCGAAAGAAGTGTTGAAATGCTGCCACCTCATCGCGAGAAACAACGTGAGAGAGCACAGAAAAATAGGCTGCCTTCTGTTGGTGAATTTAGCAGGAGGTAAAAATAAACAATTAGGATTTTCTAATGTAATGGAACCTAATTATGAGTGCTATGATATGATATTATTTAGACATGGAACGAAATATAACGTAATTATGGTTTTCTAATGTAAGATTACGTAATTATGAGTGTTATGATATGATATTATTTGAGGTATGTAACGTAATAACAAAATTATGGTTTTTAATGTAATAAAACCTAATTATGCGGGTTTTAAAATAAAGGGTTTTAAAGTTAGAGTTTTAAAGTCAGGGTACCCGCAAAAGGGCGCACGTGGTTCCCGCAGTTACGCGCATAGGACCTGCGCACATGCGCATTGGACCCGCGCAGGATCATGCAGGGCCCAGATCTTATGCGGACGGGTCCCATGCGATGTAAAAAGCGAGTCTGTATAAAAATTAAAACCCCAATTTTAGTCAATTATTGGTCTTCCTTTGCAGACAATTACTATTGAATAATTGGTCAATTATTTGTCTGTAATATGTCAGTTCTGAGGTCCGTGTCAGAATGCCTTGTCAAATCTGATGTGCTTTTGATGTGTGAAAAAGCAGCTCACGGGTTTTAAAAGTATTTGAGTAATTATAATAGTATATATAATTTTGTTCATATTAAAACTTAAAAAATTTAATCTTAAGGAAAAATTTAAAAAAACTATCTTGACAAAACTCTTAACTCGTTAATTTATATATAAAAAAATTACATTATTTAGTTATTGTTTTGAATGTCATATTGGTGAATTAGTTGGATGTCACAATAATTGAGCACATTTACATCAGAACAACGTGCCTTATGTTAGTGACGTTAGGATGTAACAATCGAAAAATCGTATCTAATTATCGCAAAAGGCCATAATTTTGTGGACTATGATACTATATGACGTATAATATTCGTATGGAGGCTGAATCAAATTTCAAAATTATTTAATTTAGTGTAAAATCGCGAAAATAGTCGAAGGGTCCTCGCACATGAGCGCTGAGGGCCAGGGATCATGAGCAGTTGACCCCCCAGCACATGATGCGCGTTGGATGCGCAGGACCTCTGCGTCCACGCAAGGGTCCCTTGCTTTCACGCACGTGTCCCCATGCTCATGTGCGGGAACCCTGCAAGGTCTCGTGCATAACAGACCGACCCTGCTCTTATGTTGGGGCCCCCGCTTAATAGGTGCCGCGCGCTATCCATACAATAATTAGTCAATTAATGATTTTTTCTTTTGTCCTTGTCATCTTGCCAGGGTCATAACAGTATGTCAAATCTGATTGTGACGTTTGTTTCTCAAACAAAAAAAAAGCAAAACTTTCAGCGAAACCCTAAACCATACCAAGCACACCACTAGTTACAGAAAATTTGCAGGCAAGAAATTTCCTAAAATTCCAAATTTGCTCAATCGTCAGATTGAAAACGTCGTTATCTTAAACATGAGAGACATTCTCCCCTGAAAAGTTACACAACATAGTTATATGGAAATTGCCGTAAAAATTTACTAATAATAATGACTGATACTTACTTTCCTTGCTACTTGGCGAACCTCGGATGGCGCTTAACTGACCATTTTCGGAATCGATTCTTGAGTAATCCCATGTGCACCAATATCGTCGGGATTACCAGTTTAATCGTCAACAACGATCTATTAAGGTGGTGCATGTCATTGTCGCAAGACTCGTCGGAGTCGTATATCGTCATCGTCTTATTCCTCCAGTCGACGATGCATAGCACCCAATGAGCGATAGTTTGCACTGGGATAACGATGAAATCTGCGTATCTCCACGATGTCGACTGCCAATTATTGTATAACCCCACCGCGTAATGGGTCCACATAGGAAGCATCCCCTTTACGACGTGCCCATCTTCGTCTAGGCCTTCAAGGTCGATCATGGACTTAAATGCATAACACATGTACGCAAAATTCTTCACGGCAAAGGTGTGGGTTTTCTGCATTTGATTGAACCGTAGCATGGATTCATTTATATGCTGAAAAACAAAAACAACAATGACTTTACAATTCAATTCAGATCAAAGAAAAATTAATGAAGGCGGAGGAAAGCATATCTCGTCATCGAGCCACGTCGTTGGCGTGGCTAGCTCCTCAAACCACGCTCGCTTATGCTTTTGATCGAGCACTGGACGTACTCGTCGTCTCCCAACGATTGTATTTCCTTCACTATGGTGGGCTAGAGCTTTATTTTTATATTAATATGTATCTCCACGCGCAACGTCACCTTGTGCGTCTGACCTGTCGACGGAGACTCAATGTATGGCGACTGTTGGTACGTCGACGCCTTTGTCTGCCGCTCCTCCGGGTCGCCTTGACCACAGCTTTTCCCTTGTCTGCCACTGTCAACTGATCCGACACCGCCAAATTGTTACCGTCAACTCATGCCCTGATACGTCGCTACCAACATTGTGGTCGACGTCCCTCCAAGCAGATGGGTCCGCCTCATGAGGCCCGCTCTGCGCGTCAACGTCACCATCCCATTGTGGTGGAACGTAAGATCCCAGTCGTATGTACGTCCCAACCATCCCCACGTGGTCGAACTGGGTGGATCCCATTACGGTAACTACCGAAGCATACGTTCAACTAACAAATCAAGCTTTTACTAGATAAGTCATCCAAAGTAATAAGGTTCGCACACCTTGTAACAATGTCATTTTTCTCAGCATCCCATTGCAGAATACAGAACTTATGTTGCTTTACAACTAAGAGTATATCCCGTGATTGTCCCTGCAGAGTTGTCAGATAACCAAATGTTGTGGTCTTTAATTTCCCATCTCTCATATCATGAAAACACAATTAATAAAACCATGTGCGTCGTACAAATACGCAATCAAACATGGTTTCAGTAAAAGGAAAAGCTCACATGTGGTCGGAAGAGTTCAAGCGTAGAAATCCTCCCACATATACGAACGTCGAACATAGCTGCAAAGTCAAAATTATATCAACCTTATGGAAATTAAAACCACTTTTAACATGAATTATACCTGAAAACCATAAGGCGAGATTACATGAATTTCTATCCGACCACATTTGTGTAATTACATTATACCGTAAAATCAAACAAATAAGCCTAACAATCAGTCAGCAACAAATAGGAAATCCGCTTCTCTATAACATAAAACTAATGCATAGCTAAACCTAACAAAGGATCACACACTGCATTACCAGCAAGAAGAATACTTACTTAGTGATTAGGTTAATCTCACGCGTACTAGTGAAACTCCCAATGCAATAGTGTGTAACGCTCGTCGGCTTGTGGGCTGTCACCACATAATTCCACGAAGTCATCTCTTCCGACTCCTTGTTTTGCTTTCTTCTTGCCATCACGATGAAAACTCAACCACTCAGTCTACTTTTTGGGTTTCCCTTCACTTGAAGCTGAAATTACTGGAAGCAGAGGGAAGAAACGTCAATTCTTTGAGTCGTAGTCGAGAAGTTACTGGGGGTTTTGAATAGGTCAGAGGATTGTTTTCAAGCCGCGATTGTTCTCATAGAACTATTGAGGAGTGATAACAAACCTGAGCAGTTCAATTGCATCTTCGTTGCCAATTTGCAGTTGAAGAAAGTCAATATTTTGAAGCCGGCATTTTTCCGACCCAGTCGAACTCAACTCGTCGCCTACGACACATATTAAACTGTAAGCTACGTGCATAAATTTGAATTAGGGGTAAAATAGTTACCGTAATTAGGCGCGACGGTCTGTGGACTCCCAACGTAAGGCACGTCAGTTTGTGGACGGCCACCGAAAATACTTGTCAACCAGACGTGCGGTAGCTCTTGCAACGACTGTGCAACCCCTCTGATGCCTTCCCCACCCTTGCATCGAGTTGAACCGCTCCTCTACATTTTGGAACGCCAATCGTAATCGGCTCGAAATTGCACAGATTCGTTTCCAAGCTGGTCGAACCAACCGCTAAGCATGTCGAAGTGCCGGTCCACGCGATGCAAAAATTCATTGAACTGCTCCAACGACAGATACCCATACCCATGCGATGGCCCTGCCGGTGACGGCGATGTTGGAGGCGTATGGAAGTAGTATCCATGAATGATGGAGGCACATGGTCAGAGCCCATGCCCCTCTCTTTGTCTTGCCGTTATTAGATAGAGAGCTGAGGGACGGGCTCTGCCTCATAATTGGCTTCGAGTGCATCCGCCCGTCGGTCACGAGCTCCTTCAGCCGCACGATGAACGCACCTAACGTCCACTCCGTCCATCAGTAGGATCACCACCTCATCGAACACTTCGTGTGGTGCACCGAAGTCAAAGACTTTGTCCCGAAAATAGCCCGCTTGAGCTCGTACTGATCCCTTTATCCACGTGAGCTCGTACTGATCCCTCCTCTCCCTTGTATTTTGTTTCAGCGATCGTATTGTCGCGCTGAACGCCACGCTGCCCAATGATAACGGGCAAAGACCGCCGAGTCTTAGACTAATTGAAGGATCCAAGAAGGATGAACAATATCCTTCTTGGAAAGTCGGGGCAGCAAGACGACGAACGCAAAGTAGAGGTCCGCCAACTTTAACTTCTCGTCGTGGATGCGCTGCGTATTGGCAGCCAACTCCTCCAACCGCTGCACAACGTAAGACATATGAATCGTCGATCGGTCGGGAAATATCGTTTGACAAATTCTGCCCTGAAGTTCACTTCCAGTACGTTGGCTGCGAACTTCAGCCCCGTGAGTAGGCAATACCCCGATTTTGAAAAGCAGAGTGCTTTGTTCCCGAGGATCATCCAAAGCTCCTCACGATCGTGAAGCTCCACCTGTCTCTTGATGAGATACCACACTAATTGCATCGATAGGTTGAAATCTATCGCAGCTTCGACGAGTCTGGCGAACGGACTCCCTTCCGTAAACACTGCTAACTCATCGTCGTTTAGCATTCGACGATCTTATGGCTTGCTTCGACGTAGAGTAACGTCAGCATTATCCGGCACTCAAAGTCTTCTTCGCCCCGGGCAAATTGCTTCTTCAATATAACCTAAAAATAAGAAATTATAAGCTATTTAGATCAAATAATTAGAAGAAGAACCCTGCGGTTTAGGGGTTTAGGGTTCGAAAATCATGATTTCCTAAAGGCAGTCGAAAATCCAAATTTTCGAAAGCAAGGGTTCTAAAATCATGATTTTTGAAAGCCATGTTCGAAAATCCTGATTTTTGGAATTTTCAAACGCTGCTTCCACATGCAGATCCCTTGCTATGCCGCACGGGAACCCTGCTACTATGTGTGGGTCCAGTGCACTTGCACGCACGAGTCCCCAGCGCTAGCAAGCACCTGTTTCTGTGCTAGCAAGCACGGGTCCCCTGCTATGCTGTGCGGGACCCCTGCTCGACCAAGCATCGGTACACTGCGCGAACACGGTTCTACTGCGCTAGCAAGCATGGGTCCACTACTGTTGCAAGCACGGGTACCCTGCACTTGGAATTAGGGTACCATGCGCTTCAAATTAGGGGCCCCTGGTAGCATAGCTGTGACGTAGACGACGGCTTCTTCCTAAATTAAAATAAATTACCTTCACTTTTTGGGATCTAGCGTTGATTTCCATCATCGTTGAGAATTTTTTGAGAGAGTTTCGATCGATTTGCAGATATTTGATTGATTCTAACTGCGAAATGGGTGCTTTCTCAGATATAATTTATTTACTTTATCAGTGCTTTTTTAGATTCTACAGTAAACCTCTGCGAAAAAGGTAAGCTTCGTTAATGTGTTGTTGAGTGCCATTAAAGAGGGGTAAATAGTCTTTTACGCAGAGTTAGAAATGGTACATTGGTCTTTTTAACATTTAGGTGACTATTTTTTAAGGTGGACCAAGTAAATGCCATTTTTTTAATTAATCCAATCCTATAATCTATATACTATAAAAGTTGGATAGGGACCTTATTGTGATGACACATGGCAACAAAATGCCCCCCACTCATGTTCCACAACAATAGAAAAATGGTAGATATTCAGTGTTCATATTATGAAGAGACTGTTCGTTTTAGACTGTTCGACGTTTTATTCCAAGAACCTTTGATATGTCGTATACAATGCATATACCACAAAAGTTAATGAGAATCTATATACTATAAAAGTTGGATAGGGACCCTATTCTGATGACACGTGGCAACAAAATGCCCCCCACCCATGTTCCACAACAATAGAAAAATGGTAGATATTCAGCGTTCATATTATGAAGAGACTGTTCGTTTTAGAGTGTTCGACGTTTGATTCCAGGAACCTTTGTTATGTTGTATACAACGCATATACCGCAAAAGTTAATGAGAAGTTACAAATACATTAATGCAAGACTATGAAAGGTCATATTTAATAAAGTCATATGCCAAATGTAATACAGTACAATAATAGTAGACAATTCAAACGTTCTTAATTACGTTTTGTTTTTTAGCTTCACTTTTCTTGACCCTATATCAAATTAAGCCTGCCATTAATAATTGCATGCTACAATTCACACCTAAATACAGCTTTAATGTCATATATGTGGTATTTTCCATCATAGATAGGGCCTCTACTGCCCTGCCACGTCAGCAAAAAATTCCCCAAAAACCATCAAACGACGTCGTTTTATTTATTTTGCCTATGTTCTATGGTACGAAGTTGAACAGTTCTATTTTTGCTATTTTGTGCTGACGTGGCGGGCAATGAGCAATTTTATTTCTTTTTGGCATATATTCAGAACCAGCCATCCCCCTAATAATGCACTATCTGTATCTACCCATCTTAATAAGAATAACAATAAGGGCGCTTTCGATATCAGGCCCCATCGTAATTTGGGTTTGAGTTTAGGCCCTCCTCACACTAAATATAGTTTTAAGGACCAACATTAAATCTGCTGTAAATTAAAGGACACAATATCTGATTTGACGAAAATGCCCTTGTAGGTGTCATATTAAGAGGTATGATATCGCTGTATTGTGTTAGTAGATGTTATACAAATGTTATCAATCGAAAAACTATTTGGACGATAGTTTTTGCCGTAAATTTTCGAGCATACTGGGCACAAAATCAAATCTGATGTGAACTCGAGGATGTCAATGATATATACGTCGTCAGATTTAAGATCTGTGAGGAATAATTTCTAGGAATTCATTTTGCATCTAAGATAAATCGAGCATGTTTTTGGTCGAAATTAAAGCTAATATGCATAAATTCGAGACCATAGCTTGGAAATTACGTCGCGCCTTAGTGGTGACTCAATCGTTCGTCCCTGAAGATTAACGAATTGAAAGTGAAATCGCCAGAAAAAAAAAGTTGAAATTGAGTGTTCGTCATGTGGTATGAGAAAGGCACGAAGTGGTACACAAACCATAAGAATAGGTATAATATAGGGGTAAAGTGGTATAGTTATGATAAGAAGCGTTACTCGAACTGGTACGAGATATTACTTATTATAATCTGGTATAAATTTTATATGATAAGGTACCAAAAAACCGTAAAGTGGTATACTAGAGGCGTAAAGTGGTATATGAACGATAAGAAGCGTTACTCGAACTGGTAGGAGATATTACTTATTATAATCTGGTATAAATTTTATATGATAAGGTACCAAAAAACCGTAAAGTGGTATACAAGAGGCGTAAAGTGATATATGAACGATAAGAAGCGTTACTCGAACTGGTAGGAGATATTACTTATTATAATCTGGTATTAATTTTGTATGATCGGGTACAAAAACAGCATAAACTGGTATCGTAGAGGCGTAAAGCGGTATATCAACGATAAGAAGCGTTACTCGAACTGGTACGAGATATTACTCGAACTGATTTGGTACTAGTTTTATAAGATGCGGTATTGTAGTAGCGTCAAGTGGTATATTGGAGGCGTAAAGTGTATAGCAACGATAAGAAGTGTTACTCGTGGTATGAGTTATTACTCATCCTCAACCGGTATTAATTTACAAGATGCGGTACTAGAAAATCATAACTTGGTATACTATAGGCGTAAAGTGGTATAGCAACAATAAGAAGCGTTACACGAACCGGCACGAGATATTACTCATTCTCATCTGGTATTAATTTTCAAGATGCGGTACTAGAAAATCATAAATTGGTATGCTAGAGGCCTAAAGTGGTATAGCAACAATAAGAAGCGTTAGACGAACCGGTACGAGAACTCATTCTCATCTGGTATAAAGTTTATAAGATAAGGTACTAAAACAGCGTAAAGAGGTATACCGTACGCGTAAAGTGGTATGGTAAATATAAGAAGCGTTAGTCGAACTGGTACAAGATATTAGTTATTCTCATCTGGTATTAACTTTAAATGATGCGGTACATAACAGCGTATAGTGGTATAGTAGAGGCGTAAAGTGGTATTACAACGATAACAAGCGGAACTCGAACTGGTGCGAGATATTAGTTATTCTCAATTGGTATTAGTTTTATACAATGCAGTACTAAGACAAATTAAAGTGGTATAAGTACCATAAGAAGTGGTTTTCAGACTGGAATCATAAAATATACCAAAATAATGAACTAAGCTTGTTATATTCACAACCTTTATGAATGACAAAAGGACACTATACAAAATCATAAATAACACTGGATTAACAAAATATCAGTGACCAAAGCTTGGTATATTCACATCTTTGTGAATGACAAAATCTACCAACACTGGATTAACAAAAATACCAGTGACCAAAGCTTGGTATATTCACATCCTTTGTGAATGACCAAATCTACCAACACTGGATTAACAAAAATATCAGTGACCAAAGCTTGGTATATTGACATCCTTTGTGAATGACAAAATCTAACCTAACACTGGAATAACAAAAGATACATGCGATCAAAGCCTGGTATTATTCACAGCTAATGTGAATGACACAAAGACAAAAAAAATATGCAGAATCATATAGGTTCGTTGCATCCCCTGCGATTGTGCCCGATCCTCTTGCATCTTCCACACTTGAGCGGGCGACGGTCTTGAATTTGCGAAGGAATCCTCTTTGTTCGTGGACGACGGGGTCGTTCAACATCCGGCTCAACGACATCCTCAGGTAACGGATGTTCAACAACAATATCAGAAGGAATTGGATTTATAAAGGAGATGTAGGTCTCTCGGTATTTTGCCAAACTATAATAATCGTCGCAAAAATCATATGGTGAAAGACCTAAGGAGAGGATGCAAGAACAAGCATGCTTACATGGAAGGCCCTCCAATTGGAACAATCTGCACGAGCAAACCTTATTCGTTAGGTCTACGGCAAATTTCTCCCCGTGATATGAAACCTCAAACTTCCAGCCACAAGCAGTATCAACAAACAATATACGAGATTTGTCAATGTTGAATTTCAGTCTTTTTTTCCGGTTTCTTACACAAGCGCCCGATTTGTTTCTGCACTTCATTTCTTTTGTCATTCAACATAATCATAACTTTTTGCCATATTTCATCGACCAATCCCACTATTGGCAGTGCCCTAGCCACACGCACCCAGCTATTCCAACTTTCTGCGATATTGTTGTCAATAATTCCCCATCTCTTGCCAGCAAACAAAGAATTAGCCCAGGAATTTGGTTTAGACTGCCGTATGAAGCTTTCGGCATCTTCAAATGCTGCTTAAATTTCTGTAATGAATTTTAAGAATTCATGCCCATAAGGAGAATAAGCCGCTTTCTTGAACAATGATGTCCAATACGTTTTGTTCCTGAAAGGTTTTTTCCTCGACACTTGAGTTCGAAAATTATCAATCACGTGCCTTAGACAATAAGCATGATGAGAGGTCGGAAAGACCATCGGAATGCCCTTAACAAGGCCCTCATTCCGATCGGAGAAAAAGACATACTCCCTGAAGTTGTCTATTCCACGATACCGCAAGATGGTCTCAGCTTCAAGAGAAACCACTCCCAATTATCATTGTTCTCTCCGTCAACCACTGCGAACAAATTACATGTTATTTTATGTAAACAGTCCATTATGACATATAGACAAAATGACAATATAATTGAGATACCTGCAAACGCAACTGTGAACAACCCATCATCTCCATCATTCGAAACAGCACTCATCAAACAGCCTTTGTGTTTCGACTTGATGTGTGTCCCATCCAGGAAAAGTAGGGGACAACAGCCACAACAAAGCCAGTTATACAAGCTTCGAAACATATAAACAACCTCTTAAATTTGTTGGTTTCGGCCTAAAGTTCCCAGTCCGCAACACTTCCTGGATTCGTTTGCCTGACTGCGTCGCAATACCACCTCAGTCTATCATAAGATCCTCTATGAAGGCCATGAATGTTTTGTAGTGCGATTTCTTTCCCTGCCCACACTCGATTATACGGAATTTCTACTCCAAAATCCCTCAACAAGTCATTCTTGATTGTTATTGGCTTGTACAGAGGCTCACTTCCCAATTTAGGCTACACTAATTCGGCTACCAATTTAGCATCGGCCTTGGGGTGGCGGCGACTGAGCAAGTTCGATTCCCAACATGTATGATTGAGGTTGCACTTTCGAATCTGAATATGCCATCGGTCTTACTGCGAGCAAAATATATCCGCCAATTACATCCCTCCACATTGCAAATAACAATGATTTTCCGAGGGTCATTCTTTATATACTGGAACGATTTACGCTGGGCAATCGCGTACTTCTTCAGCACTCTCCCAAAATCAGCGGCATGTTCAAATATTTGACCGACGCCATGGATGCCTCGAATCCAACTATCGATCGAGTTGACAGAGGAAGAGCATATGGTACCTGAATCTTCAATAAGAGGTAGCCCGACATCAACCGTGTCCTTCGCAGCGACCATATCAATCACCTTCACCTTAACTCACGGTGCAATCTCACCATGAATTTGATGTCATCATCTATGAGCAATGATACTGGAGTTGATTTAGAGGTGAATTGTATCTGAATGAAAGGGCGCTGACGTTCGAACTTGGGAATCTATGTGTAACATGTACCATCAGTTGGTACATGGTGTGGTTTCTGTAACTCCGAAGCTAAAACAATCAGCTTCATCTTTACACAATGTCAACAATCCATTGCTTTCATGGCCTGTATTAGGGTTAGGGATAGACATGATATTGGTGGAATATCTGTCATTTGGCAGGTTGCGAATGAGAAGGAAGGGATAACATTTATTTTCAGAGAATATATGTCATTTGGAAGGTTATGGAATATATTTCATTTTGGCAGGTTGTGGTACGCGTTGGGGAGGAAGTGGTACCATTTCGGGTGGTAGTGGTACTGTTTAACACACACAATATTCCAGAAATAGAAACAGCATACCACCATATTCTTATACAAACAGCATACCACCATACACACAATCAAAACGCAGTCACCATATTCTTATACAAACTTCAACTACAAACACAGAAATAGAAACAGCATACCACTTCAGCTCCACGAAGAAGCAGTGAACTCCAATACTTCGGACAATACTCGGGCCCTATACGTCTCGATGTCCCCGGAACTGTTTACATCCTTCCAAACAATGCCTCGTCGCGACAGATGGCCTCCCTAATAATGCACACCCACACTCCACAATCTGTGTCACTGCTAGACTGTTGTCGCAAGAACCATCCACCACCTTCGAAGAGGGCAAAGTTGCAACACCCAAGTGTTGCATATAGGTTCGAATGGCATTGGCCTAAGATTGACGAACTAGTGAGATACACAAAATAAAACATCAAGTAATGAATCACATAATTTTACTTACACATCAGACTGCGACTTTGGTTGCTCGCGGACCGGACATCGTATTGTAATGGACGAAGGAGTTACTCGTTAGGTAGAGTACAAGCAAATGCCAATGAAAGCCGTGGAATAATGGAAACACGATGAACTTCAAGGTCTGTACCATCGGTCCACCTAACTTGTCCAGCTCGACCACCGTGGCTTGTTAGTAATTGCTTAAACTCCGCAAACCCCGCGTGTACCTAACTTAGGTGGCTTACTCCTCGTCATGATACCGTCGATATTGTGCTAAGAATAAAACAAAATTAGGTGTTTAAACCAATCACTTGATACGTGCATATTATAAAGAAGAATGATGTATACAACGTACCGCAACATGTGTCGCAATGAAGACTGTCTCTGCTTTAGGGGCGAAGCGTCCTTTATAAAGTGCCGAAGATAGGTATTGGAACCACGTGTCGATTACATCGGACCTAGTAGGACTTCCTTTTATCATCGCGGCCAAATGAACACCCTTCAGCTCTACATTCCCCTCGTTCCAAATGACCTTGCTGCATTTACAACAACAATTAGTTACTTGCCGATCATATTTCAACAACCGAAAAAACTTACCTGAAATTGCCTAGGTGATGTATCGGTCAACAAGTTCTCTTTCAGCAACAGCTAGCGAACCCTTCCCGGCAAACTCTTTGTCAATCGTCAGCCTACTATCGACATCGGAATCGTCTGGAACGCCTGATCGACTGCCTGACGGATATGAATCGTCTACTTCAACCGTTGCTGCTTTTTTGGTAGCAGCTTTTCGGTTCCTTTGCTTCTTTATAGGCGGAGTCGTGCTTCCGGGTGGTGTGACGAAGTCCTCGTCCCTTTTTTGGTTTCTGTTGGCCCTTGTCCTGACATTCTGAGCTATCGAGGGATCATCCGCCCGAGCCGGTGTGCAAACCACCTCTTTACTCTTCGAAGCTACATATTGCTTGTACTCCGAGTCCACCGTCGCAACAGAAAACGACTTCAGTAACCTGGAAATCATGTCGTCTGTAGCCGCTTTCTCACTCTCCTCAGCCTTGTCATCACCAGACTTCTCATCAGTGTCATCATTATCAACTCGCTTCTAATCAGCCACACCATCATCCTTATCACCCTTCTCACTCTCATCATCCCTGAGAATATCTTCCTTCTCGTTCGCATCAGCCACCAAGAATTTATCTTCTCTGGGTCGACTTGATGGGTTCACCCACCTAGTGAACCGAGGAACACCGTCCAACGACTGCCACTTACCTAACGAGGGTGCAGGCTCGTACAACATACCTGAAAGGGGCAAAAAAGTACATTAACGATGAATAAGATAGAAATAGAATAGCGTTACTGAAAAGTAGAGAAGATGACTTACTAACAAGCCAAGTGTGCACCCTTCAATGTACTTCGGACTTTGCAGAATCGATCGTACAAGGAACGAATGAACTGCCGGCCCCCACGCTAAATTATCAATCCAGTCCAGACGCTCAACGTAAGACGCAAGAAATTCGGGAAAAAAGTAGCTCGGTGTGCGAAACAAAATACAGATGCACACTAAGAGGATATACATCCGACTGAAATCCTCCAAACTGACCGTATCACACCGACCTTTTAGTTCTGTCATTTTCTTAACGACATCGTCCCGACATAATCGACTAAAGACTTGATCGGGAAAGCAACGCTTCACAAATCCAACTTCATCCCCAGATTATGCGACAAATCAACAAACTGACCTTCCGCTCTAAGACCCATAAAAACCGAAAATTCTTTTACAGAAAATGGCACCAAATTATCTTCTCCGAACCTGAAAGTCGTGCCATCTCCACTTAGTCGATTCAGCATAGCTTTTAACATCCCGTCGGGGATTTCACATTGGTTTACCCGCCGGAATGCTGCGAACGGCGTGCTCTCCACCGCCTCGATATGGGCGTCGCTGGCTCCTTCCAGAATGTCCGTCATACACTTCAGGAAAAACTTGGGTTGGCATCGACTTCTTATGCCTGTTGGACGCCGTTCACTCGATTCTTCGACTTTCTTCTTCCCGGCGAGCTTCCTATCCTTCTTCCGGCCACTAACTCGGCCATCGACGCCGCTCTTCTTTCCAGAAACTTTCTTCTTCCCATCATCCTTTTTCGGCCATTTTCTTGTCGATTGACGGGGTTCTTCTTCGGAGTCATCGTAATAGTCATCGATGATGGGTCGAAATTGGTCGGGTTTCGTCGACTAAGGGTTCAAATCGCTAGAAATTGGTCGGGTTTCGTCGATTAAGGGTTCAAATCTCTAGAAATTGGTCGGGTTTCATCGATGAAGTGTCGAATTAGGTCGGGTTTCGTCAAATCGGGGGAGATTTCGTCGATTAAGGGTGCAAATTGGGGGAAATGTCGTCGGGATTTCGCGTCGAAGGGGGAAGTCAAATTTAGGGTTTCTGGTATGAAAGTCGATTTTGGGCCTCAATTCGTGTCTTAATTGGTATATACCATAACATTTACAGATCATTTAATAATAACACTTCAATCTGAATACATACCACTAAAATATATTTCTATACCACTTAATAACACGTTAAAATTTAAGGTCTAAAAACTTTGATGTAATTTCAGATACAAAAAGGGTAACAATGTCTTTTCCGTCCCAATCGGTCCTTTTCCCTAACATAAATATTGTTTGGGCCTTTTTTCTATTTAAAATATAAAAAGGGCCTGAATCAAATGCAAACTACTTGGGAGGGCCTGATATCTAATTAGCCCTAACAATAAATGAATCGTCTCAAGGGCTTAGTTGCCAGTTCCAATTAAAGCCTTGCACTCCAAAGAAATGGGAGATTAATGGACGGACTTCTTTTGATTCGAGCTGAAAATAGGAGAAGAGAGTGCTAAGACGAAGAACCGAACTGTAGCCAAGCAAGGCGAGCGGAGGCTTGGTTTGACTCGGCGCCGAGATATGAGCCTTTTTGTAATTTCTGCTCTGCGCTTTTTTCTCCCGTCGTTTTGTTGAAAGAAATGCTACGTGTCATCTTTTGTAGCTGGGTTGGCTCATAGATTGGAAATGCAAACTGCAAATTTCTCACAGTTCTCTTAAAATCATGTTGCTAATTGTAGTTTGATATGGGATGAAAGAAACGTATATGGGGTTTGATTTTTGTTGTTTCTCTGTATTTTTACATTCGTCAATTTTTTGGTTGTTTGGTGAATAGGTTGAGGCATCAACAAATCAAAGTGCTGACAAGCAGATGCCTTTGTATAACCTTTCGCCTAAGATTCTTTGTCGAGTTGCAAACGTTGTGCTGAAGGTATTTATTACAGATGATTTTGAAGAAGCGTCTTGTGAAGTATCTTCTAATGTTGTTTCGTGCTGTTTTTACGTATGATTAGGCCGAACTGATACTGATGAGGTTTATGCCAAATTCCGTTGATGCCTGAACCTAATGTAAGCCAACCAAGGGAACCTTTACATTTTAATTTCTGTCATTTATGGGACTTTGCAATGAATAAATTATTGCAGCAAGACGAAAATGCGGTGAAAAACGAATCTTCTCCGTCGTCGCCGCCTCATTTCGAAGTCCATTCTTTCTGTACGACGCTTACAGCATCAGATACAAGCACTCATGGTTTTTCTGTCCTCACGGTTAGAATCAGTTTTCATATAGTTCGATTACAACTGTGGACAATGTTTTGTAGCTGTAATAATTTCCCGACTTTTTTTTGGCATGACATGTCAAGGCAACCTCCTACTCAAGAGCTGATTGCCGAGGACTTACATGGAAATGAGTGGCGATTCAGGCACAATATTCGTGGTAAGTTGTCATCAACTTTTTTTCGTTTTTTTTCTTCTATTACGTTCCCACAAACGAGGGTAAGCAACTATGATTTTGATTGACTTAATGAATTTCAGGTCAGCTAAAGAGGCACCTCCTTCAAAGTGGTTGGACTGTCTTCGTTAGCTCAAAGCGTCTCGGTTTGGAGTTGTCAATGAGCCTATGAGCTCTCCAAGTACATTTTCTGGGTTCGATTCATCCTTCTGTCAAGGCGTACGAGGTTGTGGAGGAATGGAAGAAGCCCTACTTTACAATCAAACCCGAGATACTATGCGACCATAACCTGGGAGTTCTGCGATCCCTAAACTGCTGATGTCGGGGTAAGAAGATTCTTTTTGCTCGGATTTCTTTGGTGACCTTTAACCTGGATGAAATGTCAGAAGAACCGTCGCAATCTGAATCAACCTCCGCTGTAGAATCCTCGGTCGATGAGCTTTGAGAAAGCAAAAAAAGGCAAGTAAATTCTTCGCTGTTCTATTTCGCAGTAGACCACGATGATAGTATTACACAACCAGATTTCTTACAAGATCTCTGCGACTTCAGGGCATCTTGAAGTTCTGGGTTTTGCAATACTGCGTTCCATACGTTGGTATAGCGGGCAATCGAAGCAACAACGCCCTGACTAAGAACGTAGGGATTGCAGATTTTCATATCATACTCTATAACATAAGACACTTACAGTTCTGCAATACTGCGTTCCATACATTCCATATCAACTCTTTCGGCGGCGAGCAGCTCGCCGTCAATCTACTCGCAAACAAGCTTCTTTTCGAGGTTTATTTAACAATCTTTCCATTATTTCCAAAGTATTCAAGTTTTTTCTTCTCCGTAGATTTTTTGCTTCGAGGCGCTGCAATACTCCCACTTTTGCAAGTATGCTTGCTCCGAGGAAATCCCCGAGCTCCAAGACATGCGCGTGCCTATCTAAGGTATCTATCGTCATCTCATTGGAATAAAAAACTTAAGAAAAAATTAAGTTATCATCATTCATCAGCGGATTATTGAATCAAATTTTTGAAAAAAAAAAAAAGAGGATTCAGCGTTGCCTTCGACCCGCTCGACGGCTCGAGCACAGTGGACACGAATTTCATGGTGGGCACGATCTTCGGCGTATGGCCCGGTGATATGCTCACGGGTGTGATGGGCGCTGACCAAGTCGCGGCTGCCATGGGGATTTTTGGCCGAGGACTACCTACGCCCTCACCTTGAAGGACATTCCCGGGACCCACGAGTTCCTATTGCTCGACGAAGGTAAGTTTTTCTTCAAGGGAAACACCCACGCATATATGAGGACATAGGCTGTTTATTTTTTTCGAATATTTTATTTTCGCGGAATAAGGATGGCAGCACGTTAAGGACACGACGTCGATAGGAGAAGGGAAGATGTTCTCGCCTGGCGACCTGCGGGGGACCAAGGACAACCCCCTAGTATGCAAACTTGATTGATTACTATATCCAAGAAAAGTACAAATTGAGATACACAGGTGGAATGGTCCCCAACGTTAATCAGCTAAGGAGGATATTTTAATGATTTTAGTATCTACATTGAACGTTCGATAAGATTATCGTGAAGGAGAAGGGAATATTCACGAACGTGGCTTCCCCGTCGGCCAAGGCCAAGCTAAGGCTGTTGTTCGAAGTGGCTCCTTTGGGATACTTGATCGAGAAAGCTGGTGACTACAGCAGACGGGAAATAGTCCGTGCTCGACAAGGTTATGACCAATTTAGACTACAGGACCCAAGTGGCTTACGGGTCGAAGGAAGAGGTTATACGCTTCGAAGAGACTCTGTACGGTTCATCGAGGCTCAAGGCTGCTGAGCCCGTCGGAGCCGCTGCTTCCCCTGTCAAGCCGATCAAATTGTATGAAACCAGTTTACATATTATTGCGAATTGCAGCTATTTTTATTATCGATTGTATATGAACAGTTTGCCAAGAATGTCGATTTGCCTGAAAGGACTTGATGAAATAAGAGAGTGAGATGCTATAATCATCGAATTAGGGATTTTCTTTCTTTCTTGCGTACAAATTATCTGGGATTGTTGTACCTTTTCTTGATTTGGTTCTCGGGATGGCCGAATAATTTGCATGTGTTTGATCGATTCGTCAACTCTCCAAAGGCATGCCTTTCTTTCTCTCTGTTTCTGGACACAGTTATTCTTTACCATTCGGTTGTTCAAAGAAAATGCCCACCTCAAGGCGGTAGGTAATGTATGATAAAGATGGGTTTAATTGTGGTAGCATTTAATCGATGGTCTTTCATCATGCTATGGTGTACATTCTTGATTCTTCAGTTTTGAGAATCGCTACCTAATGACCGAATTTTGAAGCAGGTGGTGGAATTGTAACAACTCCCATGAAGCAAGTCAAGGTTGCGTAATATAATATATAGTTTGTATTTGTTGGTGGAGGTGTTCGTATTTATTGAATATACGTATATTCAAGAATAGATGTAAATTTCATTCTTTTTATTTAATAAAAATAAAAAGAAACTAAAAATAACATGAAAAAAAACTAAATAAAATATAAATATATATATATATATATTTTGATTTTTATTTATTTACTAAAAACAATTAAATAAAATTAGCACATGAAGTTTACGAAGAATCTCGGACTTCGTTTTCATCCTTTCAAATTAATGGGGACGAAATTGACCTCCTCGACCATGCAAAGATTTTTTGACGTCAAATTTATAAATTATAATATAAAAAGTATTTTTTTACAAAAAAAAATGGAATTTGGAAGTAGGACGATTTCGTCTTTGTTAGCTTGAGGGGGGCGAGGGTTTTCCGTGAACTCACAGTGACATAGTTAACTTTTTTTTATTGTACTTAACTTTTTATATTTATTTTATGAGATTTTTATTTTATTTTTTTCTATGAATTTTTTTCAGATTTTTATTATTTTCATTAATGTTTTTTTTATTATTTTTCCCTTTTCTAATGTTAATTGTATTTTTTAAGTCAACTAATCGTGTGCCGACCTGTGTCAATTTCCATCCAAGTTGACAACTATCTAACAGTAGAACCAATTTGGTTCAAAATCGACAAAATCGGGATTAAATTGGTTTATACAAAACATTGGGGGCTAAACTGGCCCATGTAGTAAACATTAAGGACCATTTCAGATTCCCACCTTTACACGACATGGATATATTAAATTGAAGGAGGAAATATGACAATAATGTGCTCTACAGAATTTGCATGATTTGAGATGTTAAATGCCGGTCCTATGCGCCAGAAACCACTCATTCATTTAAATGAGCATATAGCACAAAGTACATATGATATGACTGTTAATCATTTTATTTTACACGGTCGTGCCGATTCACGATTAACGATAATATTCTAAGACTCGGTCTCGCTGTACTTATATCACATAAGAAATATGTCATTGCTTGTTTAGATATTTTATTATTTTATGGAAGGTTGAAAAAAATTTGCTTTGAATATTGCGTCCACTTAGAAAAAAGCAACATTATTCATCGCTCATAGGCCAACAACTGCAGTGTATTGCATCATATTACAAAATACCTCAGAATATATAATGCGAAGGTTTAAGACAGTGCCACGTCTGTGTGGTCAAAAGAACGATGTTTAAGTTTGCATAACTGTAAGATTGTAAGACTATGAGGCTGCATTACTTAAACATTGTAAGGCTGTACAATGCACGACTATGAAAAGGCATGCCGCTACGAGACTGCACTATTTAAATATTGTAAGACTGCTCAACTACTATTTAAACATTGTAACTGTAAGATGCATAGCTGTTAGACTACACTACACTGTAACACTGCAGGACAGCGAGACTGTTGAATATGTTTTTATTATTATTTTTAAAAAAAACAAAGGATTATTCTGCAATAATTTTATACTACACAATTAAAAGAATGATGTGACAAGAAAGTTAAGTCCAAATGTATTCTTCTGGATGGTAAAGAATTGAATACAGATTCGTGTCGTCGAAGAATATATCGAAGAAGGAATCGAAGGTGATATAATTAGTATAAAAAAAATCAATTTTTAACATTTTCTTTCAAATTTAGTGTTTCTTTTTATTTTATACGGTCGTGCCGATTCATGGCTAACGATTATAATATAAGACCCGATCTCGCTGTACTTATTATATCACATAAGAAATATGTCATTGCATGTCTAGATATTTTATTATTTTATGGAAGATTGAAAAAATTTGCTTTGAATATTGCGTCCACTTAGAAAAAAGAAACATAATTCATCTCTTACAGGCTAACAACTGCAGTGTATTGCATCATATTACAAAATATCTCAGAATATATAGTGCGAAGGTTTAAGACTGTGCCATGTCTGTGTAATCAAAAGAACGGTGTTTAAGTTTGCATAATTGTACGATTGTAAGACTGTGAGGCTGCGCTACTTAAACATTGTAAGACTGTACAATGCATGACTATGAAAATGCATGTCGCTATGAGACTGCACTACTCAAATTTTGTAAGACTGTAAGACTGCACAACTACTATTTAAACATCGTAACTGTAATATGCATAGCTTGCACTATTTAGACACTGTAAGATTGGAGGGATGCGAGACTGTTGGATATGTTTTTTATTATTGTTTTATAAAAAGCAAAAGATAATTCTGCAATAATTTTATACTACACAATAAAAATAATGATGTGACAAAAGCTACTTTCAAATGTATTCTCATAGATGGTAACGAATGAAGATGATTCAACACATATTCATGCAGTCGAAGAATATATTGGAGAAGGAATCGAAGATGATATAGTTAAAATAAAAAAGAATCAATTTATAACGTTTTTCTTTCCAATTTAGTTTTTCTTTTTATTTTATACGAAACGTGCCGATTCACGACCAACGATAACATTCTAAGACCCGTCTCGCTGTCCTTATATATCACATAAGAAATGTCATTGCATGTCTAGATATTTTTTATTGAAGATTGAAAAAATTTGCTTTGATTGCGTCCACTTAGAAAAAGCAACATAGATCATCGCTCATAGGCTAACAACTGCAGTGTATTGCGTCATATTACAAAATATCTCAGAATATATAGTGCAAAGGTTTAAGACTATGCCACGTCTGTGTGATCAAAAGAACGATGTTTAAGTTTGCATAATTGTAAGATTGTAAGACTGTGAGACTGCGCTGCTTAATCATGTAAGATGTATAATGCACGTCTATGAAAATGCATGCCGCTATGAGGCTGCACTACTCAATATTGTAAGTACTGCACAGCTACTATTTAAACATCGTAACTGTAAGATGCATAGTTG
>JAPQWV010003492.1:0-40862 GCA_027422505.1 Craterostigma plantagineum
CAAGAAAACGCGTCGACGCGTGTTTTTTTAGCGTTCATTTTTTTTTTTTTAAATTTTAGCGACGGTTTTCCCGTCGCAAAATTCGTCGCAAATAATTTTTTTTATCTATTTTTAACTCGTTTTGATCCGTCGCAATCGCAAGTGGTTTGTTTTTATCATTCTTGGTTAGTGACGGTTTCACCCTCGCACAAGCGGTAGCAAATTATTTTTTTTATTATTTTTAATTCCTTTTTTAACATTCCACCTAACAATTAAAACATCATTATTTTGAGTAATTTATATGATAAAAATACATAAACATATTCAATTTATTCCTTATTTCATGAAAGTCATAATGACATGCATATCATATATTTTTTTATATCAATATAATTTTCGGTAATTATCATAATTATTTTAACTGGGTTATTTTATTTAGACTGATAGTAAATTGAAATAGGAATATTTTTTAAATGATATATATTCCTATTTTATTGTTTGGAATTATATAAACTGGTAATATATCGTTCATATATATTTAAATTTAAATTGTAATCAATTATTTGTACCTTATTTTCTATTCATTGAATTTCTAGAGAAAAAAGTGATCATATTTATATTTATTATATATTATATATAATTTATCAAGCTTATCCGAAATACTCACGCAATGCGCTACGCTATTTACGCTACGCGCTACCGACACTAAAACGCGATGCACTACGCTTTGCGCTTTTTAAAACATTGGTTTAACGTGATTTGGATACTCTAGAATTTCCTCTCCCTTTCTAAAACATCCACCATATTAAAATAAATAAATAGAAAATTCCTTCCGTTTTCTCCCGGTCGGAGGTTGATTTATAGTAGATTTTTTATTCTTTATATTCAATCTTTAAATCTTATTTTCTTTTAATTTCTGTTTTTTAGCCATTTTTTCGACCAAAATCCGAACGCAAGCCCATATAAGTTTATGGTTCTTCATAAACAAATGAAAATAGAGATAGTTAGCCACAAACTTATAATGAGCTTTAAATTTTTTCTAAATGGACTCGAGTTTGAGAGCTTATTGCGAAATTACATCATCGTGCTCTTATTACATGTAAATTTACTTTTATTTATAACACTTAACTGTCAAAAAAGATGCATGCAAACAACATAACGATTAGACTCAAGTTAGGACTCTTCTCTCTCTTGAAACCCTAGTTCCCAACTCTCTCTAACTCGAAACAACTTCAGATTTTCGTCTCCCTCCTCTCCCCCTCCATTAGTGGAGGTTGACGGGAAATTCCTTCTTCTTCTACCTTACTTTTCCTGTTCTCGTTTTTTGTTCTCTTTGTTGATTTCGGCTCATGAGTCTCAAGTTTGGAGTTTGTTCTCCTCATTGTAGGAGTTTTCTTCTCACCATGGTGGGTGTACCTCTACCGGAAGAAGACAAGATTTGGGTTGATAAGACGAAGGAAGAAAGTAATGAGTATTGTAGATCTATGTTTAATAGCAATGTTTATGGAGTGTTAAACTGTATGTAGTAGGTCCTTTAGATCTTATCTGAATTTTGAATTTGTTTTCTTTGGATCGTGTTTTTCTAATTTCTCTTTAGTATGTTTAATTCTCTCTTGGTGAGGTCTCTTAGCTTTCCCTCCTGGGTGGTTGATTGTCTCCAAGAACTTGTTGGGCTATTTAGCTTATATTAAACTATCGTTTCGAAAAAAATTTGTCAAACGTTCTAGTGATTTTAATTGTGAGAACAACATTTTTATTCCCTGATATTTGGGGCATGAGAGTTTGCGGTCCCACATGTTCTGAAGTGCCACTTTCAGTCCCCAATCTTACGATTTGGGCTGTTTTGGTCTCCGATTAACGTAATCACTAACTTAGATGGAATATTTTAACAAATAAGAGCGCACGATCTCCTTTAACTTGACTTAACACCTCATGAATCATCATCTTCTTCAACTAAAATGCATGTGAGCATCATTATGTATCACATTTAACTCATTTTCAAGGTTGTTGAGCATTTCCTAAATGTGATGTATAATGATGTTCAAGTGCGTTTAAACCGATAAAGAAGATGTGTTATGAGGTTTTACGTCGAGTAAAAGGATATCATGGGCTCTCAGATGTTCAATTTCGTCTAAATTAAGGATTAAATTAATTGAGGGACCAAAACCGTCCAAAATCGATAATATTGGGGACTAAAAGTTGCACATCGAAACAAGGGGGACCAGAAACACCCATGCCTCAAACATGGGGACTAAAATATGGTTCCCCCGATTTTAATTTGTAGCATACTAGTATAAATCTAATCTAGGATTATCGTTTCTCAATTATGCAATTCATGTTCACAATGCATTACTCGTATAGTATGTGTAGATATTCCAGCTGCGATCGACTCGCCTTTTAACCGTGATTATGCGTGTGTGTTGATCTAATCAATAAGAGCAATAGGAAGCTCGAATTGAAAAAATCTTACGTGGTTCGGCAAACTTTGCCTACGTTCACGAACCAACAGAGTCTCCGATTTTATTAATCACCAACTAGAGTTTTACAGACCTTCGTGTCGTCAACAAAGCCTTAGTTTACAACTTTCTCTAATTCGCACTCTAGAGAAAGTTACAAGCTCTAGAAGTCGACCAGTTAAACTCTGATTTCTGGTACTTATAATGAGTTAACAACGCCTTCATGCATTGACGGGCAGTACCACGCGCATCTGATGTTGTACATAACGCGATTCATCTCAGCCTTCGCTTCACACAGCGCGACATCTGACGGTCATGGTTTAAACGCTGCCACAGCTTCCTTGATTGTACCTTTAGCATCAACGGTTGTACCTCAAGCTCAAATCAAGAGAATCGCAGCGTTCTCTTAAGTGCTTGCGTAATCTCAGCCATTCATTGCCCTTTCTCTGTTAGTCCTATGGATCTCATTCAAACTTGCACAATCAAATCTCATCCATAGGATCATAGCGCCAAGGATCGGACGACTTGCATTTGTTAGCAGATTATCACTTGGGACTTAGTATTTTTCTTTAACTAATTCGATTCTTTTCAGCTGTGATCATCCGGCCATCTTGCGGCAGTTTCTCGGCTAACTCCGGCGTGCTTAGGTGCACAATTTCCCAACAAACTCCACCTTGAGCCTAGAGCTCGCAATCCATGCCCGAACTCCACCGTAACAGCTCAAACATGCGAGTTATTCTCAGCTCAAAACTTACCAGAAATCAACTTTTCTGCATTTTTCAACTTCAGGATTTCAGTCGTAATTCTTCGGCAGCTTTCAACGAAGCTCCACCTCGATTCATACTTCAGCTCTGTTTGTCATCAAGCCCCCTTAGGAGCTTCGAGCCTCGAAAGAGACCTTTTCGAGCCCAAGCGAGATGGAAATCTCCCACTTGGAACCAACTCGGGCTTTCGAGCTTTCAACTTCGTTTCCCCCAAAGATTCTCCATTCACAGCCTCAAGAGCTTCCCTCCAAGCCCTTCTACTGTTGCCCTTTTCCTTTTCCTTGTCCTCCTTCACACTTGAAGACTCAGCAACCTGCAAAGCATAACAACTTCCAAGCACATGTTCTGAATTTTAAGCTTTTTTCCTAAGATTTTATCGAACTTTCTTCCTCAGTTTCGACCTCCACATATGAGCTTTCATCCACCTGAAAGCTTGACCTCATATGTGGCTTCAACATGCTCTCTTTACTTGGTGGAATCGCCTCCACCTCGAGCTCAGAATCATCTGAGTTCGAGCTCACTTTGTCCAAGCTTACCACATCAGTTTCTGTCAAAATGCTCCAACTAGGTGTTTTGCACCAGCTTGATTTGCCCCAAACGAGGTTTCTGTGGCTTCCCTTCAATACATTCAACAGTCCACATTTCCCATATTCAATAGATGCACCTTTCATCACAGAGCAACCTTCCAAAACATAATTCCATGCCTCCGAAAACCTGACAAAACCAGTCTGCTCTGTTTTGAAACTGTTATTTTTCCACCAAAGGGATTCGTGTTGTAACCTTCGAGTCCATTGCTCCGATGGATATCAGTTCCTCCTCAAATCAGGGACATACCTAACATCCCTAAGAATGCCTACACACACCTGACTTGAGCCTCAAATGCACAGAACCAACCCAAGAAACTTTGCAAAACTTGCCATTTCCAAAGCTTCACCTTACCTTCAGCTGTACTCTAAATCCTTGCAACCAATATTATTGCAAGTGATGTGGTAGTTGCACCCTGAGTCAAGGATCCACTCCTGCTCTCCTCATGCTCACACATGTTCAAAATCTCAGTATCTTCATAGCCATCATAAGTGAAATCTGCCGCAGCCGATTTCCTTGGTCGAGTATGATCTACTCTCTTTGGGCAAAACCTTCGAATGTGCCTCCCTCTTGATAGTAAAAGCATCTCACTGGATCCCTAGACTCATTATTATACTTGCCTTTAACCTTCATTTGAGAAAATTTTGATTTCTGCTTCACAAACAACATGTCGTCCAAACCAGAATTTTTCGCAACTTCTTGACTTTTCCTTGAGTTTAGCTGTCTAGAACTCAATGCCGAGAGCACATTTGCAAGTTTCAAAGTATCCCTACCATACATTAAAGCCTCTTGAAGTAGTCGTGACTTTTAGGCAGTGCACAAAGAAGGAGAAGAGCTTGATCTTCATCCTTCACTTCCTCACTGATGTTCGAGAATTGATTGATCTGAGGTTCTAATGCCATCTAATCTGCCATCCGAAAAGTATACAAGGCTTGCTTCAGGTACAAACGCCTAGCTAGGGACTTTTCATGTACAATTCATCGAATTTCTTCCATAAATTTTCAGCCGTGTTCTCCTTCACAACCTTGCGAAGCACTTGATCACTCAAGCACAAAATCAGAGTTGCATATGCTCGTTCTCTGGTATTCTTCTTTAGTGCAGCTGCCATTTCCTTCGGCTCCATCTCCTCCTCGGCTTAAGAGCCTCCTCAAGGCCTTTCTTAGTCAGAGGAGCCTTTATCTTCATCTTCCAGAGACCGAAATCGTTCGATCCATTGAAGATCTCCATTTCTAGACGAGTTGCAGCCATACCGCGTAGATCGAGCTCGTCGTCCACGCTCATCGCACCAATTGTAGAGATTCCAACTGCAATCGACTCGTCTTTTAACCATGATTATGCGTGTGTGTGTGATCTAATCAATTCGATCAATCGCAAGCTCGAATCGAACAAAAAACAGCAAAGCAAATCAAAGAAAATACACACAGGCTTTTACGTGGTTCGGCAAACTTTGCCTACGTCCACGGACCAACAGAGCCTCCAATTTTATTAATCACCAACTAGAGTTTTACAATGTTCCGTGTCGTCAACAAAACCCTAGTTTACAACGATCTCTAATTCGCACTGTAGAGAAATTACAAGCTCTCGAAGTTGACCAGTTGAACTCTGATTTCTGGTATTTATAATGAGTTTACAGCTGCCTTCATGCTAGACGGGTAGTACCACGCGCATTTGATGTTGTACAAGCGATTCATCTCAACCTTCGATTCACAGCGCGCGACATCTGACGATCAAGGTTTAAAACGTTGACACAGCTTCCTTGATTGTATCTTTAGCATCAACGGTTGTACCTCAAGCTCAAATCAAGAGAATCGCAGCGATTCTCTTAAGTACTTCCGCAATCTCAGCCATCCGTCGCGCTTTCTCTGTTAGTCCTGTGGATCTCATTCAAACTTGCGCAATGAAATCTCATCCATAGGATCATGGCGCCAAGGATCGGACGGCTTGCATTTGTTCGCAGATTATCACAATGGGACTTAGTATTTTCCTTCAGCTCATTCGATTCTTTTCAGCTGTGATCATCCCGGCCATCTTGCCGGCAGTTTTCCGCTAACTCCGGCGAGCTTAGGCAATGATTTTTCCAACATATAATATTAAATCTTGAAGATAAAATATATAAATAATAATATATAATACTTTTCAAGCTTAATCCGACAAGTCATCACACCATTCTTGCCAGAACCTTAAGCACATCATCCATGGAAGGCCTACGCAGAGGATCATCTTCAATACACGAACCAGCCAACACGGCCAAGCACAGCGCCTCAGCCAATGGATAATCATCCTTCAGACACGGATCCACGAAGCTCCTCAGCCGATAGAAACACACCACCTTCGCCGGCGGCCGCCCAACCCATTTGTCGATTCCCTAAAAAAACCCACCTTCCAAATCCTCCTCCTTCCCGACAAAATCTCCAGCAGAACCACCCCAAAATAAAACACGTCTACTTTCTCCGCCGCCGCCGCCCATCCTCCGCCGATCCCTCCTCCCCCCCAACAACAGTTACCTTCGCCCTCCAGTTTCCTGTCAAGAAAACGTTCCTACTGCTCAGCGCCGACGACCGTACTGTACTAGGAATCACCACCACCGAATTGTGCAGATAGTGAAGGCCCGTCGCTATGTCGAAGGCGATCTGAGTCCTTCTGTGCCAGTGAAGGGACGAAGAAGATTCAGACAAGCAGTTTCTCAAGCTTCCATTACAAGGACGCTCGAAGACGAGGTAAGAACACCTTTCCTCGTAGCAAACGCCCATCAGCTTGGCGACGTTGACGTGGTTGATTTTGCGTGGACGTCGATGATCTGCTTCGCCCCTTCGAAGCTCGTCTTCTTACCATCACCTCTGCGTCTTCGATCGAACCCTTGTACAGATTCTCCCCAATTTCGCTGTATTTGCAGAAACTCGAAGTCGCCCTGCTCAGCTCTACCACGGTGTAGCTGCTGACCGAGTATTTGAGTCCGTCGAGGATGTCCGGCGACAGGCACGAGTTGTTCGTTGAACTTCTTGTCTGAGGTTCGTCGGAGAGAAAGGAGCAGTGCTCCAAGAACTGATCCTACGCGCCGCCTTAGAAGAGCGCTTTGATTTCTCAGCGTTGTACTTCTTCAAAGCCCTAACGTACAACCCACAAGCCGCCATCAATGCAAGAACTAGACAGCTTCCTAGGACTGATGCTATAACGTAAACCTCTCCAATTCTAGTGTTTTCTCGCCCCTTCTCTCGACGGCTTAGTGGGAAGAAACGGCGGCGAAGGAGGGTCAGAATCGGAATATCGAAATGTATAAACGGTCGTCTTTCAGAGGTACTAAAACCGTAGTGTACTGAAACACGGTAGGATTGCTTCCATGGTGTTCGCCGCCATATTTCCTCGACGGAGACGTTGAACTTTTCGCTCAGTTTCTTCGTGCGTCCCTTTGATCAAAGGGTACGTAATGAGGTACTTCACGCCATCCTCTTGTCGTTAGGGCAAGCGCACTTTAAGGGCACGACGAGCTTCGAGCCTGGCGAACTATACCATACTCTGCAGGCAAGCGATTTCTTGCGCCCAAAGCGATGGCTTTCGCCAAACCTTGGAAAATCCCGCAGGAAATTTCGGACAGCGTATCGCTTTGGGACGCTACGTAGGCGAAATTCGCCTGGGAAAATTCGCCGCGCAAGCGCAAGTTATGGGGACGAGCGCTTCGTGCCCGCGTGAGAGGATTTGGTCTGCGCTCGAAACGTTTTTGTTGAGGGAGAGTAGGGTTTGCGAATTCTACTGCGAAGAGGTTCGAATGCTCGAAAGCGTCGGAATTTGTCGTCGGCGCGGTAGACGAAGAACGTTTCGCATGGTTTTGCTATTTTCGACGACGAAGAATTATTATTATTATTGCAAGTGTATCTTGCGCCGGGGAAATTCGACGGGGAGAAGCACGAGTTGGGTCGTAGTGTTGTTGGGCGAAAGAGAAGGCGAAGAAGAAGAATAATAATAGAAGACAACGTAGGCGTATCATTTCCTTTTGTTGTTGTTTGAGAATTTGAGACGAGATGGCGAATGAAGATGGAGATTCTTCTTTTCTTTGTTTCTTTTGAAAGAATAGTTACATGAGAAGGATTTGGAGATGTAATGTAAGAAGGAGCATCGAGTGCTTGGAGACGAAAGGGGCATCGATGAAGATTCCATTCGAAGCTCTTTTTATTCGTTCACAATTATATTCCGAGGAACAAATATAAGAGGACATATGAGAAGGGCCATGTTTTCAACGTAGGGTATTTTATTTGATATTATATGTAAGTATTTGAAGGTTACATCAATGGGCGGCTAAGTAGTAGAGTTCCCCAGGTGGTGATACGTCTACTATGTACACTACGGTCGTCGGATTTGGAATGTTTCCAACTGTATTTTTTGCTTTAGGGTAATTGACATTTACTTGTCTATACTTTTGCGTTTGTTATATTAAAATAGTTCTATTATTTCGATTTATTTTCTACGTTTCCATTTTTTCAATCAAGACCCAACCCAACGAAGGTGTGCCATCAAGAGGTAATTTCATTATCGTGTTGCTTATGTGCTGATGCTTTTGGATTGTACACTAGTTATTATTTATGGCGGATTCGAATTTTCGGGCCAAAATGATGTATTTTCAATGTTAATTTATTTATCTATGATCGATATCTTTTGAGAAGATCAAACATTTGACCTATGACCAGATATATAACAATGCAAAGTTTAATAGTGGAGCACTCATAAAATTGGTCTGTTCATAGAGCGTTGACCAGTTAGTTTCTGAATTAAAGATTTTGAAGATGAGTATGTCTCATATAGTCATTTGTCAAAAAGTACAAATAATTGTTAAAACAAAAATATTATTTGTGCCATTTCTGCTATTCAAGATGCCCTCAAGTTAAGGTTGCAAACGAATCGAATCGAATACTGTCATTGTATTTGGATTCGATTATTTTTCCGAATATTCGGATTCGTATTCGTTTTTTATTCGAATCCTGAAATTGATTCGTATTCTATTCGAAATTTTCGAATATTCGGATTCGAATTTTTTTACAATATCTGTATAAAACAAAAAATACAAAGAAAATAAAAAAGGCATAAATCTTACAAAAAAAAGTATGTTCAGCAACAAAAATCAACACCAATAAAGACAACCAACACCTAGTACCAACAAACATCATTCGTTCAACAAGTTAACCTTACAAAGCACCATCAAATCTGCGAGAAATAAAATTTAGATAATCGTTTCTAAACCTGCTTTCGATCATCACCCTTGCCAATACCACATCAACTATTCTTCCTCCACCTATAAACAAGATAAGGAATTAGTCAAAGTGACATATGACAACAAAGAAAAGAATTATCTATATTGATGAACCTACAACTAAAACAAATTGCAACAAAGAAAAACACCTACAGCTGCCACAGTGGCATGTCAATTGGCAAGAAGAAAAGAACATACAAGTAACATGTATTTTCGGTGACATATAAAAAAAAAATAAGAAAGAACTTACATATGTCTTAATGGATTTATTGATTCATGAAGTTGTCGATCCCAACTGCTCCACATATCAAAATTTATACCATATCAGATGATAACTTAGCACGATAAGTAATAAATATGCTCCATTGCATTTGAGGAATTCATAAATCACACTTCAAAATAGAAAACAAAGGGAAAAAATTTCTCAATGGTGTACACAGAAACATCAGTGACAAATTCCAAAATTTACACAAGTAATAATCAACACTACCGAGAAACCTTCGTCATATTAAACACACGTCGTATTAAACCATTAGGACTGCAAGATACCTCACTAAAATAAACGAGGGCTCAATACGGAGTTCAATTTCAAAGTAAAACAGAAGAGGCCCGACGGTAAATACCTTAGCCCTTCAATGTCGAGACAAAGTGGTGGCGAGCCGTCAAGAGAGACCGAGATAGTGGTGGTGTGTCGTCGGCGTCAGTAAACTCGTAGCTTGGCGAGGCGTTGTTGGCGTAGGTTTCAATTGTTTTAAAAGAATTTGTGGAAAAATCCGTTTTAGCTCTGTGTTGATTATGGTTTCTTTTATTTTTATTTTAACAAATATTTAATGGGTTAAGTTTGTTTTCTTTCAAGTTGGGCCTAATAGCTTAGGTCTGGGCCTAATATCTAGTATTTAATATCAATGGACCAATTTAATTGCAAATATTATAGTATATTATATTATTTAAAATTTATAGCTAATAATTATTCGAATCCGAATATTCGGATAATAATCGAATCGAATCTCGACATATTCGTATTCGTATTCGGAAATTATTCGAATCGAACAAAATATTCTTATCGTATTCTATATTCGAATTTACGAATTCGAATTGTAAATTTCGAATCGAATATCGAATCGAACAAAAAATTCGATTCATTTACAACCCTACCCTCAACTTCTCCATTGAGTTATTTTCCATTGTGGACTAAGTATCAATTGTGTCATTTTCTGTTTTTAATTTCGTTGACCAATTATTAAGTTAATGTTGCCCACTTCTTAAGTCGAGCCTGCCTGCAAACTTTGAATAAAAGCAAACTTCAAGTACTGTTATTTCTCCGCTTTTTTAATAAAATAATTAAAAATATAAACCATTAACAAAAAATTATGAAATCAAAACTATTAAAATAGAGAAATTCGTAAAAACTTTATACGAGTTACTAACTCGTAATAATTTTATACGAGTTACTAGTCCACGGTGACCTGACATGGCATTTAAGTAATCGTAATAATTTGTATACGAGTTACTATTAGATGTACTATCATGAAAATGGACAAACATACAAATGTGTTTTTTGCAAATGTGGATCCCACAATTTACTTTTACTATTTTACTTTAAATGCACCGTGAAGTGACAGACAGTACTTTTCCGTAAGCATTTTATGACAAACAAAATAATTATTTATTATTTGATTCAGAATTTAAGTGTAAACTTGGGTCTTTACACATAAATATTCATTTGAAAAAAAACTTGTAATTTAGTACCATTCAGATTTTTTTATATGTGGTACCTAGTAGAATAATTTTTTTGCAGATAGGTACCCGATCCGCCGCAGTACGCCATACAACACATTTGGGACCCTATATCAACGTATTGTGGTACGTCATACGTTGAGAAAATGGTACGCCCTTTTAACACATTTAGGTACTCCATCTATAACAATAAGGTACGCCGTATAAATACATTTAGGTACCCTATCAACGTATTATAGTACGTCATACACACACAGGAAGGTACAGTGTGACTGAAGAACTGGTAAACATTAAATCGTGTACTATCTCTAAAAATTTCTAACATGAGTACCTATCTGTAAAAATTTTATTCAAGTAGTATTTATGTGTAGATGTCACTATTTTTAGATGTAATTTAATTTAATATCAATCATTTTCAATGTCAGGTAATGACCCTTGGCCAGATAACAAGTCGGTTACATAGTAACTCGTATACATTATTACGAGTTATTTGAAATGACATGTCACACTGCGGGCCACCATGGACTGATAACTCGTGTAAAATTATTACGAGTTACTCATATAAAGTTTCTATATGGTTTTGATTTCATAATTATTTGTTAGTGGTTTATATTTTTTAATTTTATATTAAAATAGCCGCTATTTCTCTATAGTCGAAGTACGAGCTTCATATTCATTTTCAGTGCTCACATTCCAAGGATTTTTCCAGCTAAGGTATATTGATTACAGTACCCCAACTACTTTATCATATTATTCACCAAAAAAAACGTGTGAAGTTATGCATCTCTTAAATGCCATTTAAATTCCATGAATGTGTAACATAAAAACGTTTCATGTTAACTATAATTTTTATATTAAAATGGGAAAATTGTAAACGGGAGAACTGCATTTTACTACACTTTTTTCCATACAAACAAATACAGTAAAACCTCTATAAATTAATACTCAATAAACTAATAACCTTTCTAAATTAATAAAATCTTCCGATCCCGACCTGGGCCTTTGTTAAAAATCGTCAAGATCGATAAGATAATAAGATAATAACTTTTTGAAAATTCGTTTGTATATATAGGTACCGTTAAAACTCTATATTAATAATTCATAAAAATTACAATTATAAATTATGGTAATTGCTAAAATAAGAATCTATTTGTTACATGATTTTCTTAAATTTAATTTAATTGGATTTCATCCCCAACTTTTTTTAATTGCAGTCAATTTCGATGTCAAGTTCTCTAGCTGCAACAAAAAATTGTGGCGTTGTCGCAATTTTCTGTTGCTTAATAGTCTCACCCTTCTCAAAGTTGGTTGAACGATGCTTCAATGATATTCAGAGAGCATTGATCTTTACTAATTTGAAACGATATTTCATTAATTCACGCTTGTAATTGTTTTGAGTACATGAATATATTTTATGAAACATATTTGAATTCATTTACCGTCAATGTATTTAAATTGTTGAATTTAAAGAGTCTCTTTAATTAATAAAATATTAATTTATGATATATTAATATCTCTCTAATTAATAAAATTACATGGTGCAGTGTTATTAAATTATAGAGGCTGTAGTTATGGGAGGACGGTTTTACTAATATTCGAAACATCAGTAAACCATTGATTTATCATTCAATAAGTGGATCAAATGTCAACTAGCATTATCCAATTTAATCAAAATAAATAGACGAACTCGTCATCTCAGAAGTGTCCGACATTTGGCTATTTATCTCGTAACACAATTTCTAATTAATTGATTCAGATAAAGAAAGAAAGAAAAACTAACACATTACAATAATGACGACGCCAATTGTCTCGTGTATTCGTTAACCGATTCCACCTATCGTAGTCAACACTTATTAATATTGTCCCAAAAAAAAACGAAAAATAAACGACAGTTATTACGGTAGAAGGGCCGCCGCAATTTTATCACGCAATTATTACGAACAAACTACTTTTCATTTTCAAGTATAGACGATCAACGAAACTAATCCTATCCTAACATGTATCAGTATCAAATTATCACAAATTACGACAGTAGAATAATCAAATGGGATCGAATAAGAGATGTCTGGAACTCATTCACAACTTTTTATTTACATAAAAGTATTTTTTAACATAAATTACATTTCCATTGATTTTTGTACCTCTATCGAGAGATGTAAGGAAATCCAATTTTTTACCATCTTGTGGGACACTTTATTTTTTATTTTTACATATAACATATTACAGTAACATTGAGTTTTTCCTTTTGTTACGATTGCACCAACGTCCATATGTTGTGGATGGTATCAATGAAGGTATGTTATGCAAACTATGCTACCAGTATATATAATTAGGGCAAAATTACAATTAGATCACTAACTATGAGTATTGTATTTTTAGGGTCATTAAGTTTCATAATTGCAAAATTAAGTCACTAAGTAATGTAATTAACTTTTTTTGGTCACTCCGACGAAAATTGTCGGAATCCGGCGTGGCTGGTGACGTGTCATCTGCTTTGCCGGAAAAAATTGCAGGTGACCTAAAAAAATCAAACACATTACTTAGTCACCTAAGTTTCAATTATAAAACATAGTAACCAACGAAAACGGCTAAAGTTAGTGACTTAATTTATTAATTTTGTCTATAATAGTGATAATTGTCAAATATATATTCCGTTTACGAGTGAGTTTATTTTATTTTTCTTAAGCTATATAATGAAATTAGACGCCTACGCAAAATTCCGCCGGCTGCGTGAATATTTTAATTTTCTACAAATACTCATTTAAGGGTCACGTGCACACGTGACATGTAGTTCGGTATGTTGACGAAAATATTACAAAAAGTTATATTTACTGCATTTCGTATGCTTGTATCCAAGTCAACACCTTTTAAATTCGAAGGATGTCACCACGTTATCCTTTTCATCTCCTAATAATTTTAAGGGGTTTTTACACATAAGTACCTATTTGGAAAAAAACTTGTAATTTAGTACCCAGTCAGAATTTTTTTATATGAAGGTACCTAACAGAATAAAGTTTTTGCACATAGGTACCCGATCCCCGAAAGTACACCAAACGACACATTTGGGTACCTATCTCACCACATTTGGGTACCCTATATAACAGAAATGGTACGACGTATGTTATATTTAGGTACGCCCTATGTAACACACAGGCATGCCTGTATGTACGACGTATCCTATATTTAGGTACTCTATATAAACGTGTTATAGTACGCAATATACACACAGGAAGGTACGATATGACTAAAGAAACTGGTAAAAATTAAAATCGGGTACCTATCTATAAATTTTCTGACATGAGTAGTTATGTGTAAAAAAAAATTTCCAATTGGGTATTTTTCTATAGATTCACTAATTTTAATCAATGCGGCATAAAATTTTGAATATTTTATTTATATAATAAGTGTACAAGTTAACACACGAAAAGTACAAGCCTACAAGATAATAATAATACGCGTTAAATAAAATGATAGTTTATCGTATTTGAGCTCTAAATAAAGAACAATTAAATTATATATCGCATAATGTAGTTATGCACTCTCGGCTTGAAGGGTACGCTTTGAAGTAATACACATCTTTATAATCAATTTCGCTAGATAGGACTTTAAATAAGGATTGCAACCCTGGTAGTTTTATAAGATCAATTCAATATCGATTTCTTACAATGTGATGGTTTCTTTATTCAGAAGATATAGGCACGTTTGATGCAATCTTGAATGTATCTTCGTTACGACTTCGCAAAGTCTATATTCATTCATTCTAATAAATCCATTCATATCTTGTGAACTATGATGTATATGAAACTAGCAACATCCTAATCCCAACTCCCAAGTACGGTAAAAGCGTGAATCCCAAAGTCCCAGGTCAAAACTACCCAAAATAATTAATAACAGGCAAATAGTAGTTTTTCAACTTTCTCTTAATAAATAAAATATTAAAAAAAATAAGAAAGAGTTGGTCTACGGGCAGACATAAATAAATGCATACATTACATTTTGTTTTTTCTTTTTGTCCAAAACTTAAAGCCATCGATTATCGTGTTCAATCAAAGAGCACCAACCAACCAACCCACAATTCACAAACCCAGAAAACAAGAAATTTTTTTTTTTTCTAACGAAAAAAAGGAAGTGCTCAAAAGTTCTCTTCCCTCCTTCCTATTTTATAGATCCGTTGTATGTATATGCATAGCTCATATTTGCATGCATAATCATTAATCCCAAAACCACATTTATTTTTCCTGATTTCAAGGCACATATTTTACCTACCTTCGTGTTTGGTGCCTAATTTTCCGTTCGATTCATTGGGATTTTTATAGATTTTATTTTGCGTGGTGAAGAGAAGAATCATGGGAGTCAGTAAATGGATGAAGGTGAAGATGGCCCTTGGTTTGAAGCTCAAACTCTTGCCTTTACTTGCCAGCAAACGGCGGCGAGGCCGACTATTCTCCGCCTCCGCCGCTTCCGCCCCGCAGCCCCGCCGGAGCCCGGATCTAGCCGTGAGGATGCCGACGACTCCGACGCCGTCGTCGTCGGGGCTTATCTTGCCCAAACAGTCATCCAAGTCTAACAAGGTCAGACATTAATCTTCATAAAATGTTTGTTTTTACTACTAAAAATTTATTAGTGAATGTTGACTTGCCATATCGCCTCTTGCAAATTGATGAATGGATGCACGGAATTTGTTCAAAATACGTAACATCTGCCCACAAACATCTCATTTAGAAACGAGAATGGAAGAAAAAGAATTGATTCCAAGCAAATTTGCACTTTCTTTGTTATCAATTTGTCATGAATAGTTTCAGCTTGCTTCTTCACATTAGAGGAAGAAAGATAGTGCTTTTCTTGGTCACCATCACCACCCACGCCTTTTTATGACAAAAAACAGTCTTAAGAGTTGACCACTGATTGATACCTTTCACGCAATAAGATCCATCCTCTAAAAAAGGGGCTGTGGTTAAAAATCAAAGAGACAACCTCATATGACGAGACGATTCTTGATAATCAGAGACCATGTAGTAGTTTAGTTAGTTTACTAGTAGTACTCTTCTTTTCATAAGCTTTACTGCCCATTTCAGATGAGAATCTATTAAAGAAAAGGTGCTTGATGAATGAATACCTTTCGATCTTCGCAGAACACATGCGCGATCTGCTTGGGAACGATGAAGGCCGGGCAAGGCCACGCCATATTCACGGCAGAATGCTCCCACTCGTTCCACTTCCACTGCATATCCTCGAACGTCAGGCACGGCAGGCAGAGCTGCCCGGTCTGCCGATCGAAATGGAAAGAAATCCCCTTACAAGACCCAAACGCCGGCGGCCATAAATCCACAAAAGATCGCCGAGCGCCAACAACAACGTCCCGAGCCCCAGAGAAGAAGGAAATAACTTCGTCAGGCGTCTCCCTTCTCCGCGCCTGAACCTCCCCACCCACCAAAACAGGCGTCGGCCCAACAACAACGCCTCCGAGCCCACCGTCTTCGACGACGACGACGGGTCAGCCCTAATTCGAACGTCCCGTCTCCGGTCGAAAGAAGTAGTAAAAACGACAATCGAATCGAAGTCAGACTCTACCCAGAGTTCCCCGAGGTGCCAAAGTCGACGGCCCACGACAACTTTTCGATCCTACTCACTTGAAAGCCCCCACTACGCATTACAAGGTCGGCAACGTCGAGCCTCGCGCGCCCGTCGACTTGGTCACCGTCCTCGACGTAAGCGGAAGCATGGCGGGCACTAGCTCGCCCTCCTAAAGCAGGCCATGGGCTTCGTCATCCAAAACTTAGGCCCGAACGACAGGCTTTCGTTAGTCGCCTTCTCCTCGTCGGCCCGCCGACTCTTTCCCCTTCGAAAAAATGACGGAGGGCGGGCGGCGCGAAGCGCTGGAGGCGTGGAATTCCCTGAGCGCAAACGGTGGCACGAACATCGCCGATGCGCTGAAAAAAGGCGCGAAGATATTCGCCGAGCGAAGGTGGAAGAATCCCGTCGAAAGCGTCGTGCTTTTGTCCGACGGGCAAGACACTTACACCATGACGAGTAGCCCTAGAGGAAATTCGAGGCAGAGAATTGACTACAATATCCTTCTTCCCCCTAACTTTCACGTCCCCGTTCACGCCTTTGGCTTCGGCGCCGACCACGACGCCGATGCCATGCACGGAATTTCCGAAATATCAGGCGGGACGTTTTCCTTCGTCGAGAACGAAGTTATAATCCAAGACGCATTCGCTCAGTGCATCGGCGGGCTTCTGAGCGTTCGTCGCCCAGGAGGTTAAGGTCGGGATCGAGTGCGTGGGCCCCCCGGTCAGCCTCGTCTCGGTCAGTTCGGGCAGCTACAAAACGACCCTCTCCGCCGACCGGCGAAGCGCCTGCGTGGAAGTCGGCGATCTGTACGCCGAGGAAGCGAGGGATTTCCTCGTCACGGCGTTCGTACCTAAGGTCGAATATTCAGAAGACGAGACGTATTTGCTGAAGGTTCGATGTCATTACAGAGATCCAATTACGAAGGGTTTGGCGAGTTTGGATCCAGCTGGCGAAGCGCTGAGCATACGTCGGCCAATGGAGGAGCGACAGGTGGCGGTCTGCCTCGAGGTGGATAGGGAGAGGAATAGGGTTAGGTCGGCGGAGGGTATGGCTCGGGCGAAGGGTTAGCCGAGGAAGGGGATTTGAAGGGGGCGATTCGATTGCTCGAGGGGTGCCGCGAGCGGCTCGGTGGGACCGCCTCGGCTAAGGCAGGCGATAGGCTCTGCGCCATGCTGGACGCAGAGCTTAGGGAGATGAAGAACGGATGGTCGATCGAAGGGTTTACGAGTCGTCGGGCCGGGCTTACGTTTTGTCGGGCCTGAGCTCGCACTCGTGGCAGAGGGCGACGGCGAGGGGCGGCGACTCGACGGAGGGGGGCGGGACGAGCCTTGTGGTTCAGCCGTATCAGACGCCTTCGATGGACGATATGGTTAGCCTCTCGCAGACCGTGGTTCTTGGGAGGGTGAGCGGGTCGATGGGTCGGGCGAGGGCTGGGGCGGGTCGGTAGGGGTTTGGGTTCTATTTGGGTTGGTTGGTTGGGTCAGTCTTCTTTTGGTTTTGATCGCTTTGTTTGGTTGATTTTCACGTTGGTTCATTGAATATTTTTGGCTCTTCGTTTTTTTCTCTTATTTTTGTAATGTGTATATAAAGATATTTTGCTAATTCTCATTGGTGAATGGATGGTGGATTTTATTTTTTCTCCCAAATGGGAATGCGGCGAGGCGAAGGGCATATTATGTGTAATTTTCTTAGATTTAATTAATTTTTTGTCCGGTAGTTTTTAGGGGTTGACGTCGTAGGGATAAAGAATTTAAACGGCGATATTAATGGGCCAATAGCTCTCAAATGAAGCAATTTATATGTCCGAATTATAGGTATTGTTCTAAAATTGCTTATTTTGAAAGTTATTATTCGTATTGTCACATTTTAAATTTGTTGAAACCCTATAGTTCGGAGTAAAATTTAGAATTCCAACATGCAAACACTTAATTGTTTTGTCACTTAATTTTAAAAGTTATTGTTACGATAATTCCGATCGTTATTGGTGCAAGTTACGGGATTAGAAAACTTTATTCATTTTCTATTGAAGCTCTTACGACAATAGATAATAGGGATCGCTACTGTTGAAATATTTATTACAGCAATATGATCGAATTCTTTCAAGGCATACTACCGACAAGAAAGAAACGATATTTATATGTTAATCAGCTAAGTCGCTAGAATAAATCGAGATCTTGAGGTTCGAGTATCGAGAAATCTGAAGTGTAATAAATATAATAAAACAAATATCGAGGAAAACGAGATTGTTTAGGCAAGAAATTCCATTGATATACAGATTATTAAGTGCATTGCTTTGGATTTGGTCGACTACGTACTTTCTTGTAAGAAACTTTTGTCATTAGCTTTGATTAAAGTCACGTGCCTCGATTTGATTAAAACTATTTCGAGTTTAGATGTGTTAATTGTGTGGGTTCGTACGTAAACAAACAGATCCATCAAATCCTACTCCCCAAAAGTAAATATAGGAATAATTAAATATATATGAAGAATACAACATTTGGCAAAGCATATAATGGTATAAAAGCTTAATATGTATTAACTTCGTGGAGTTGAATTTAAGGCAATGGCTTAGTTTTCAAATTTAAGTGTGTTTGGTTGATGGTATAAGGGAGGATTATAAGGGTTATGATCATTGTTTAAAAAAGCGTAATATCGCGCGTTTTAAGGTGCGAATTAGCGTAAAATTATCCCAAAACGCGACGACGCGTAATAAAAATAGCGTATAGGGAGTGACACTATTATTGCGACCACATAGAGGCAGAGTTGTTGGTGTGTGACGTGGCAAAGTCATTCGACTAACGTTTTTTTATTTTTGTTTCTCATTTTGTTTCCAACTTATTAATTACTTCCTCCAAAACATAAAAGCGATTAATTAATGTAATTTATGTGATAAAAATAAATAAATTTATCTAAAATATTTAACAACGATCAAAATGACATGCGTATCTTATATTTTTTCGATATTCACAAGAATTATTTTCTATACATTTTTTTAGTTTAGGTTTCTAAAAATTTTACCAATTATTTTTCAATATTGTTAGTACTGCCTCGAGAGAGCGAGTTAAAGTTAAATTTAAAAATTCTACTAAATACGATGTTAATGAATTTTTATTAACATATTTTTATGTATATTTTATTGTTAATATTATATTATTGAACAAGCTAAATAATGTGATTATGATCAATAATTTATTATAAATTATGTTTTTTTAACGTGATAAGTGGCTTGTCCGAAATACTTACGCAATACGCTACGCTATTACGCTACGCGCTATCTAAAATAAAACGCGACGCGTTGCGCTATGCACGTTTTAAAACACTGGTGATCAAGTAAAGTTGTGTGTTGCAGTGGCGGAGCCAGAACAATTGCCTAGTGGTGTCCCAGTCTAATTGGACCACATACCCTTACATTTTAGCTATTTCACTGGTGTCCTCCCTTAGTAATATTCTCAATTTTAGTCCCCTCATAAAAATTACTTTAATATTAATACTTTTTTTCCAGTGGGGTCATGGACCCACTGGTCCTCATGTGGCTCCTCCATTTAGTTAATAATCCTCTTAATACCCCATAAGGTATTAGTTAAGCAATCACTCCTCCTATCTTTAGCAAATTCGAGCATTTTATGACAAAATTACCATTTATTTATATATATTCAATTCAAAATAGGGTAAATTGTAATTGAGTTTAAAATAAACTTTAAAACATCTAAAATTATTTATCAATCCATCCGAGATCATTATTTAAATTCATCAACCAAAACACCGTAAAAATTCATACCTCCATTATTTAGACAAAACTAAAGCTAATACCATCTACAATCCTCCCTACCAAACGAACCACGGGGATGATCAATCTCTTTCTTTGTATGATAGGAGATCATCTATGTTAATAATTCAATTATATTCATAATAATTCATTGGCTCCATAAAATAAAATTTATTTTTAGAAAACTCAAGAAATTACTAGCTCCTAGAAAAAGGATATCAACCAAAACAATTTTACTGATGAACTTAAATAAACTAGGGGCGATTGGCGTGCCCATGTAATTTTAAAATAGGGTCCAGACCCATGTCAGAAAAAGTACAGTTTTTAGGGACCCATTTCTGAATTTAACTTAGAATAAAGATTGTCTGACGAAAATACCTTTATAGAAGAGTAATTATGAAGTGGTATCCAGTGCCCCCGTTTTGTATCAAATTGCAGTATATTGTTATCAGTTATCACATAACAGGAAGTGTTACTCAGACAAATATTATGTTATATGACTAATAAGTGTTCTTAACAGAATAAAATGAGTTTTGACAATCGAAATAAGCATCCGCTGCAAATATAAGAGTTATTTTGATATTACGTCGTCAAATAAGATTTGCGAGGGTATTCTTCGAATCTAATTGATGCAAATACGGAAAAAAATAAATCGATCCATGTTATCGGCTAAAATTGCAGCTAAGATGTATAAATTCGAGAGGCCCATAGCTTGGATATTACGTCGCGCCACCGTGTCGGATCCATAGTTCGTCGTTCAAGGTCAATGGAGCTGAAAATAAAATCGCTGGAAAATTTTGGCGTAAATAAATGTTTCTTAAAGTGGTACGAATTTCAAATCATTTGTCATTGCAAAACAAATAAGAGGTATCTCATGTGAAACACATAGAACTATATTTTTTTAAGAAGGGGTATCGAAACAGATTTAAGTGTTACCTGTTGTCCTCTATTTGGTATAGTTGAGTTAGAAGCTTGCTGAGCAACACTTCATCCTTTCTGGATAACAATTCCTTAATTCTGGATAACACTTTTGCCTTTCACAGGAACATTTTAATTTGTTTGAATTAAGTGTTATTTTTTGGCAACATTCGTTAAAGGCACTGTAGAAATTGTTACTCGATATGCATAAATCATTATCTAGAAAAATTTGTTAATTCCCAAACATTTCAATTTTGGATCGCGTCAAATTATTTATCGATTTCTGCAGAAACACTTAAGGGTTCTGCTGTTACCACTTCTCTGGTCAACAGTACCACTTCATGGTCTACAGTACCATTTCCTGTTCACCAGTACCACTTCATGGGTCTACAGTACCAATTCATTGTTCACAGTACCACTTCATGAGTCTACAGTACCACTTCATGGATCTACAGTACCACTTTATGTACACTTATACCACTTCATGGTTGCTTTGCTCTTTTGAAGAAGACGATGTTTGATTCGTAATTCTTTTGTTTATTATGGGCAAATATGTATTTTATTATGGATTATGTTCTTATTTCTAAATGAAACTTAAATTTGGTACTTCTATCTATATGAAACTAGGGCCTGAAATCAAGAGCAAACCTACTACTGGGCTGATACGTAATTAACTAAATAAACTATTCTTAATTCCCCTCTTCATAACAGTAATGTTACTATTAATCACAACGAGATGAGATTAGTATTTGGCCTGAATCCAATTGAACTCGACCCAATGGAAGCACGACACGTGTAATTTTCATCAGATTAAACGAAGCTCGGAAGCCGTGCATGCTGTCCCACGTGGCAATCATCGTCCTCGGCATTCTTTTTTCTGAAAAGCTCTGCGCTACATAATTATTTTAGTGCTCATAAATGAATGCACTTCGCTTCTTTATTACTCCTTCTTCATCTCTACTCATCTAAACATCTGCAGCAATAGAACCTGCGATTCATCTCTGACCTGCGCATTTTTAGAAGAGGCTCAAGATTTGATCTTCCTTACTCCATTTTTTTTTGCTGCAAGCAGCTGTAAATCTTGCTTCGAAGAAGGTACGTACGTGCGTATATCTTACAAGTTACGCACACATATATATTATATATATATATATATATTATATATATAATATGTATAAATTGTGAGCTCTAATGTTTCTCATTACATGAATTTATGTATTGAAACCTCATCGTTACGGAAAGATTTTACCAAGTAAAATGTAGAAGATAATGTTCGAATTCTCAATGTTCTTCGGCAGTTGTCGCTTGACTATTCGAGTCCGTTGCTGTGCTAAAAATTATAATGAAAGCTTACTATTAATAGAAATACATCTCTCGTTATGCTTCAAGTTTGACCGGTAAAAAATAATTTTACAAAATTGTTATTTCACCGAAGAGTTTTTTCTCTTGGGAATTTAATCCGCTTTTCAAGGGCTAAACTGCAAAAAACGAAACTGGATATGAATTTGAATTTCTAGGACCTCTTTTGAGGATTGTAAAGGAAAGGGTAATGAATTTGAATTTCGGAATAACTTTGGACTTTCTGAGACTGGAAAAAGAAAGAGGCACATGAGTTTAATTCATTTGTTTTTGCTTTATAGAATATTGATTTTTTTAGGTGTTTTGGTTCTTTTTGTGATTTTGCTTTACCGACAATGTGTATCAAGGAGGTGGGGTTCATATCAAATCAAACATGTCCTTTTCTAACATCACAGTCACCCCAAGAAAAAAATAAAAACAATAAATGATGCAATAATACTAATATATAATCCATACATGTAGCTAATGTATACTGTAACCATCCAATTATCTTCGAAGCAAAGTCTTTTATAGCCGTTCGGCATGTATCTAACCCTTTTATCATTCAAGTTATCAACCATAGTAGACGTGAAGAAATGATTTAATTTATATCATCACTCACGTTTAAAATAGTAATATCCCATTTCATAATAGTTAAGGCGTCCCTTTCGAGTTTGAAATCATGTATCTTTCACAGACGTTGATAGACCACATTTATAGTTACAGTTTATTCTTATATACATTCATCACAACCGTTATGCAATAACACGGCTTTTGCTGTCAATTACGCAATGAACCTGAGATTTATGTATAGGTTTTCTTAAAGTATCTTCTTCCTCTTTGTTTGATTAATCTAAGCTACAATATATTTGGGTATGAATTCGCTTTCCTAGATTTGCTTTCAGCCTTAGTTTTCTTGATCTTGATGTTTGATCCTTACAAGGTTTTCAATCACAATCTTTAAGGAATCTTTGATTGTACCTTAATGAGTTGATGAGTATTAATCATATCCAAATTTGTCTGATTCCTCTTTATTATGTCCAATTACGATAACTGATTCGTTCTTTCTTGAGAAAGATTATTAGCTAAGAAAATTGTTTCTAAGAGTGATCTGCCATGGCTAGTACGATCCAAACGAGTCGTTGGCCAACCTGCGTTTTTTTTTTATATGCTTTTGCTTTGTTCATTTTACTATTTATAAAGATTCAAAGTCCCTTTCCATGATCAAAGATTTTGCTAATCTATTTCCCTTCTTTTTCCAATCCTATTACTGTAATGTACTTAGTCCTTTCCGATCAAGAACATATGATCATTCATATGCTGCTCATTGCCTGCAGTTGAGTGTTCGAATTTAAACCTCCTTAAGCTGCTGTTGTCGAAAGGCGTCTTTTCAAATGCGCATAAGTCGTAAAGTTTCGCCCTTTTTCCTCATTTATACGATATGAATCCTTTTATATCTCTGTTGCTGACTCGGGGCGATTTTCAGTTTGAAGAAATGAGGCTTCACGTCGAGATCGCGCTTATATTTTAGTCGGCGGCGTCTGCTTTCAGCTCGCCCTAAGCGGTTAGCTGTCGTTTTTGTTCGTATTGTCGAAACAATTTAACTTCGCCGAGAATCATTTGGTTTTCGAATTTTTACCTCATATATTTGCAGATAGTCTCTCAAATTCGTCGTATGGCGAAAACACTTGGACGTGCGCCTGCTCGGTCGCCCATCAAAAGCGCTCAAACTTTGCTGCTGCAAACTGCTCTTCGTCGTGCAATTGCAGCATCGGTATCTTTCTATTTTTATTATTGCTAAGCACCACATAATAACTACCTTTCAATCAGTTTGGCGTGTCAATTCTAGTTACAATTTTATCCTTCATATTTTAAATTTACTACAATTATATCATCAAATCAATTTTCTTATAATATACACTTTTAATATAAAAATTAAATAAGTACTTCATGAAATAACTTTAAGAGATAAAGCATTATATATCAGTATTATATTGCACATGCATCGAATATGCTTAATTACTAATTATTCAGCGCTTTCGTACGTAAATATTCCGCAAAGAAAAAAGCGTAACGTATTTTCGAACTTGATCATCAGCTGCAAACGGATCAGACGAACAAGGCGACAAATGGACGTGCGTTTGTGACAGCGCTGCGCTGCCCGTAATGGCGAGTGCCAATAATAACGGAAGCAATTGTTTCACGTCCTGCAATTGCAATGCCGGCGGTAAGAAATTTTTTATTTTATTTTTTCGTTTTTTATCCCATTAATTGGTACTTTTTCGTGTTAAATTTTGTCTGATGTTTACAGTAGGTACATTGTCGGAAACAGAGCCTACGACGAGATACTCAGCAAAAATGGTCGTGATAGTTATCTTACTTTGCGCCGTCCTCACAGCGCTCGCCTTCGCTCTTTCGCTGCTTTGGTACGTCTCCAGAAAAGGCAGTCGCCGAGCGCAATGGTCTCCATCCCCTTCTGATAGGCTGACAAGCTTTAGCAGCGCGACCAACTTGATAAGCCCGGGCTCTTCGTCCGCCCTTCAAGTATATAACTCTAATAAATACATCGTAGGTAATAATACGAATACGCGTCTTTTGCATCATCGATGAAGGTCCTTTTTTTATTCTCTTGACGATTTTGTAATAACTTCGTTTCGGCGTAAAAAAGGTTGCATCCCAAAGGCCGTTCTATTCGGAAGTAGAAGGGTGGCGATACACGGGACGATCATAAAGTTATCCTACTCGGAATTAGAAAGAGCGACGAATAAATTCTCTGACGCTAATTTGATCGGAGTCGGTGGGAGTAGCCACGTCTATAAAGGCGTGCTTAGAGATGGCAAACCCATCGCGGTGAAAAAAATGAAAGCGCACAGCGGGCCCGACGCAGAAAGCCTCTTCCTGAGCGAGGTACCGTGTAATGTGTGTAATAATAATATGCTTGTCTTAGTTTGCTGTTTTGGGATCTTTTGGTACGATTTCAATGCCGAAAAGAGAATAAATAGCGTAATGGAACGACACGCGAAGGAAGCATAGCTTGTCCAACGTGATAACCTAGTTTTCTTCGTCTTTTCCAAACAACGAGTTCTGCAATACCGGACACACCCTTAGGGTCCGTTTGGTATGCAGAATCCAACGCGGAAAAGAAAATGAAAATCTAATGTTGCGCATCGGATCATTGTACATTACGCCCCGCGTGGCGTGCGATAAGCATTTTTTTTCCACACCGAGTTGCATACCAAACGCACCGTTAAGGAATGCTTTCAGTTACATCACATAAAATCTAAAACCTCTATCTAATCATTACAGCTAGAAATGATATCGAGGCTGCACCATTTCCACGTCGTGCCTTTGCTCGGCTACTGCCTCGAGAATCGAGGCAAAAACAGCGAAAGGCTGTTAATATTCGAATACTATCCCTACGGAAACCTCAGGGAATGCATCGACGCTGATTTAGGACAGCGTTTGGACTGGACCGCTCGAATCTCTATAGCCCTCGGAGCCGCACGTGGCTTGGAATACCTCACGAGGCAGCAGCGCCTCGAATATTGCACAGAGACGTCAAGTCCACGAACATTCTCTTAGACGAAAAGTGGCGGGCCAAGGTACGTATTTAAACTCGTCGAGCCCCTGTTTTTCCCTTGTTGCACTCGCTTTTTACGCCTTTTTCTTTTATTTGCGATTGAAAAATCTCGCAAGATTACGGATCTCGGAATGGCGAAGCACTTGCGCGGCGACGGAGCGCCGAGCTCCTCCCCGGGCTCGCCAGCCAGGATGCAGGGACGTTCGGGTACTTTGCGCCCGAGAACGCCATCGTCGGGAGGTCTTCGTTGAAGTCGGACGTCTTCAGCTTCGGCGTCGTCCTCCTCGAGCTCATCACGGGTCGGAAGCCGATCCAAAAGTCGCCCAAGGGCGACGAGAGCCTCGTTATATGGGTAAGAAAAAATAAAAAAAAGTAGATTTGCTTGGAAGATTTTCTTCGAAAAGATCGTTATGTGTAATGTAATGTAAATAAACAGGCGACGCCTCGACTACACGATAGTAGAAGGGTGATCGCCGAATTGCCGGACCCGAGGTTGAAGGGCGAGTTCGACGAGGAGGAGATGCAGGTGATGGCTTATTTGGCGAAGGAGTGTCTGCTATTGGATCCCGATTCCCGACCCACCATGAGGGAGGTCGTGCAGATTCTTTCGTCTGTTGCGCCGGATAAGTCCACAAGGCAAAATTTGTCCATCATACATGCTCTTCGGGTAATAATACTAATGATCGCACAGAACCACACTATAAGGCTGCGTTTGGCATGCAGAATTTGTGTAACTGAAACGAATAGGTGTTAGGGTACCATAGTCTAAGAGTAAAGTACCATTGTTCGATGCGACAACTCAGTATTTCGTCCATATGCAGCCAGAAGTGTTAGAGTGTGCATTGTTTGGTATAAGGATTTCGATTCGGAAAAGAGAATGGAAAGTTTTAGTTGTACGACAGTCGAAAAGCGCAATGTACCGTTTGTTCGATGCATTGGCTTACTGTTCCTTCATTTTTGGACAACACGACGAAAAACTAAGTAGGTGCATCGAACGACGGTACTTTTCGCTTTGACCGTTGTAAACCTTCGACGCAGTTCCTTTTCTTTCTCTAACCGAATTCCTCGTGCCAAACGCACCGTCAGGGTCTGTTTGATATGAGGTGTGGAAAGAAAAGAAAATGTGTTACGGTACGGCACACAAACGCAAAATGATGTGATGCGTATCATTACATTTTTCTTTTCTTTTCTGGGTTGAATTCCGCATACAAACGCACCATTAACATACGGAAGTAGAAAAATCGAACGGAAACTGACGTCTCCTTCTATGCAGTGTTCGACTGACGTCTTTGGTTGGAGAAATCTCAAATCGGAGAAACCGATTGGACGCCTTTCGATTGCCTCCACGACGGAGACTCGCGAAGAAGAAGAAGAGGAAATTAAGCGAATAACGGACGAAATCCCGCGCCGTTGCTCGTCTTCGCTATCGAATAAAACTGCTGCGATTTCGTAGCAGCGAAAGTTCGCGACGAAGATCTGATTTCTGACGTGGAAAAGCTGATTCGTTTGGCCACTAAACCGAAGGACCGTCGGCGGCTAACACAGAAACAAGCTGAGGAAGTCGTCGATTTGATGGAGCCGAGGCTCGAGTTGTTTTGTTTGCCCAACGTCGATTCGAATATAGTCCAAGTTATTACATCGTAGGCATCAGCTTGTTTACGGCTAAGAACAAAAATTATGTACCATACACTACTAAAAACGCATAATTACAAAGGCCTCTTTCGTTTTTACAATCCTATTCCGAACAAATTTTTGATCTAGGTTGCTAAAATAATCAACTGCAGAAGAACAGTGGTAGTGATTAAAAACATCAGAAAAATTATAGTAATGATTAGGCGACAAATGGTCGGTACAAAAACGTTGCCAACGTATGGACAAGAGAGATTAGTGTTAGGGAATTTTGTTGCCTAACATATGTTTTGTACTTAACTCAGAACTGAACAATGCAATGTAACCGTTCAAAGATTTCATCATTAAAAAGAGATGTCTTCGGTTCTAAACTGTGATCACATGTTGAAAGAGATGGACCAACCTCACACATATCCCAGACTTTCTCATTTCATTTTGCTTCTCTCATCAAATATATAATGGAGTTACTATTACAGGTAATACCACGAATTAAGAGACTGTTACAACTCGATTTCAAGAATATATATTTTAAGTGCAACAATCTTTTAGGTACGTGATGTGGATTGTGTGAGGTGCAAAGAGAGGGGGACATCAACCGAACTTTACTTAGATGCCTAGACAACAACTACTACTGAATTGTATCATCTTTTTTCAAATGTATTCACTCATATATAAATCCCATTTTCTTCCATCGCATACGTACTCCAATCCAATCCCTCTCGTTATTGCAAGCATTTTAGGAAGTGTGTAAGAAAATGGGTGAAGAAAACAAGGAGGAAACAAGTAAACCATCTGAAGAGACTGCTGATGGGGAGAAGAAACAAGAACCAAAGCCCTCTTTGCCTTCCGTTTTGAGCGTCGATTTGCATTGCAAGGGCTGCGCAAAGAAGATCGAAAGGGCTATTTCGAAGATCAGAGGTCTGTCCTTTTTTTTTTCTTTCTGATTTGAAACAACAATAACATAAAGAAAACAATGCATTATGGTAATTGATATGTGAAGTATTATTCCAAAAATCGTCGTGAATTTAAGGAGTCGAAGCCGTCGTCATAGACATGACGAAGAACGAGGTTACCGTAAAAGGAGCCGTGGAGCCTCAATCCGTGTGCGATAGAATCACGAAGAAAACTAAGAGGACAGCTAAGTTCTTGTCGCCATTATTACCTCAAGCTGCAGAAGGTAATAACTCCATCCCAGACACTGAAGCTTCACAGGTACTTGTTTGATTTTATCACCCAAGAAAACCAAAATGCAACTTTTATTTCTTCATTTTTCTCTCTGCAAGTTTTTTTTCCCTTTCTAAATCGTCGATTCGCCTCTCCGTTCAAAGGTCAGGGATTTGAAGACAGTGGAACTCAACGTGAGCATGCACTGCGAACCCTGCGCTGCGCAGCTTAAGAAGAAGATACTCAAAATGAAAGGTTATTATCAACTATGTCTTCTATTTCTAGGGTTTATTTAGCCCATGTATGAGCCAACGTTTCGAATAAAAAAAACAAGAGTTTGTATATAGCATCACTAAATTTTTCAATTCCTTCAACTTAAAAATCGTTCGCAGGAGTAAGAACTGCAGAGACGGAATTAAGCTCGGGAAAAGTCACGGTCACGGGCACGATGAACGCTGACCAATTAGTCGAATACGTATATCGCCGAACCAAAAAGCAAGCTAGAATCGTACCACAGCTGCCCGAGCTGCCTGAGGGTACGAAAAGAGACGGAGATATTGGGGATGAATTCGATGAGAAAGAAAACCCTTCATCTAATAAAGATGATGATGAAAGCGTGGAAGAAACTAATGTATTAGATTGTGAAGAAGACGAAGAAATGGATGAAGATTATGTGATGGCTGATAATAAGGTAGCAGCAGCAACAGCATGCTTACGTCATGATGACGATGGGATGGTGACGACGTCGTGTTATTACCAGCCGCTGTAGCTATGGAGAGAGCGCCGCCGCCTCAGATGTTTCCGACGAGACCCCTAATGCGTGTTGCATTGTTTGACGACGACGATTTTTCATGCACTTTCTCTATTTCGTGTAATATTACAGAACCCGTAATAACCAAAAAGTTCTCTTTTCCCTTTCTTGATTTAGAATGCAAGAAAAAAACATACACCTAATGACGGTTGGTACAGATAAAAACATTTTTAAAACTTGAATTTTCATTTCCCTATACACTTGTGTTATCCGTCCTTATTTGATTTATATATTTTTGTTCACGTGCTTCCATTTCTTTCGCAAGTTATTATTCCAAATACGAGCTTTATCTACATGCTTTGCTTCCGTTTGACATATTTAATCAAAACATATATCGCCCTAATAAACCCACTAGAAGTATAAAATTATTAATCATCAACCGAATCTCAATACGTGTTTTACTTGCGATTGATTTTTGATGGGGACAGAGAAATCGCCTCCCCGCATTGGCGCGTAAAATAGACCTTTTGTCCTCGTTGCCGCCGTAGAGTGCCTGAAATATTAGAGAAAATACGCTGAGAAAGGCGCCGTTTCGGCGACGCTCCTCCGACGCTCAAGTCAGATAATCATCTTCGTCGTAAAAAAAAAGGGTAATTACAGGTGCTAGGCTAGAAAATGATTTCCGTGTTTGTAAAAGCATACCTGCAAACTGACTCGGCCGTTACCTTTTATACTGGTCTCGTTTCCCTTTGCCTTGACCTGGTCATCACCCAAGCCCGCCTCTTTTGCGGACTCCCCGCGGCGACGTGATTTTCCCCACGTTCTTTTTCACGTTTTCCCTCTCATCCTCTGTTTCGTCAAGTGTCTAGTTTTCTCCCCCTTAGAATCGCTGCAGTAGAAGAAGGAATAAAAACGTATCCTCCCTTTGGAGATAGTGCCCCATGTCTTGAGATAATGGGGTCACGTAACCACCCACTATAACCCTATACCCTTGATGAGTGTAATAATGGTTATATGGGCTTGAAATTGGGCCGTGATGTGGCAACCCATATGAGCTTTATCGCACTGCTCCCATGCTAACTCTCAGCGGAGAGAAAGTCTTCGGGAATATGCTCGAGCCAGGGTTATGTCCATCGGATAGCGTTCCTCAGGCACAGGTTGGCTTGGGGATGTATTCGCCTCGGATTTTTTTCCCGCGGGGGGGTTCCGCCCTCGGGAGAGTTTTTCACGGGGAATGTTACCCGCCTATTTCGATTAAACTCGAATATTAGACTGGTTATATCCGGGATAACAATAGTCCCCTCCACAAATAGTCCAAAAGGAGTGTAGTGAGTTTTGGACGTAGTAGGTAAAATATTCGAGTTTGTATAAGAAGAGAATCTTGTCTTGCAATCAAGATGTGTTCGAGGATATTCATTCGTTGTCGCGGGTCACATTCGAGGAGTTAGGAATTTTCGTGCCTCATTCATCGAGGAATTGCATTCATCGAGGACTTCGCCTCACTCATCAAGGGCTTAGGATTTTGGCGCCTCATTCGTCGAGGACTTTAGGAATTTTCGTTCTTCATTCGTCGAGGAATTGCCTCATTCATCGAGGACTTAATAATTTCGCCTCACTCATCGAGGGCTTAGGAATTTTCGTGCCTCATTCATCGAGGACTTAGGAATTTTGGCGCCTCATTCATCGAGGAATTGCCTCATTCATCGAGGACTTAGGAATTTTCGTGCCTCATTCGTCGAGGAATTGCCTCATTCATCGAGGACTTAATAATTTCGCCTCACTCATCGAGGGCTTAGGAATTTTCGTGCCTCATTCATTGAGGAATTGCCTCATTCATCGAGGACTTAGGAATTTTCATGCCTCATTCATCAAGGACTGGGAATTTTGGCGCCTCATTCGTCGATGACTTTTTTTTTCACTCTCGTGAGTGATCGGTCTTCATTTGGAGATTTTCTTCGTCCTCATGGGTGATCGGGCCTCATCCGAGGACTTCTCTTCATTTCGATCGATCTTCGTTTGGAGATTTCATTCACCCTTACGGGTGATCGGGCCTCATCTGAGGACTTTTCTTCATCTTCGATCGAGCTTCGTTTGGAGATTTTATTCACCCTTACGGGTGATCGGGCCTCATCCGAGGACTTTTCTTCATCTTTGGTAGAGCTCCATTTAGAGATTTATTCACCCTTACGGGTGATCGGGCCTCATCCGAGGACTTTCTTCATTTTCCCTCGAGCTTCATTTGGAGATTTTATTCACCTTAGGGGTGGTCGGGCCTCATCCGATGACTTTTCTTCATCATCGATCGAGCTTCACTTGGAGATGTTATTCACCCTTACGGGTGATCGGGCCTCATCCGAGGACTTTTCTTCATCTTCGATAGAGCTTCATTGGAGATTTTATTCACCCTTACGGGTGATCGGGCCTCATCCGAGGACTTTTCTTCATTTCCCTCGAGCTTCATTTGGAGATTTTATTCACCCTTACGGGTGATCGGGCCTCATCCGAGGACTTTTCTTCATCTTCGATCGAGTTTCATAGCTCATTTAACATATCGCCCTCGATTCGGGCCCGATGAGGCCTGCGTCACTGAGAAGATAAAGTAACGATACGAATATTACATAGTTATACCTTCGGTGAGGCATGGCTCATGTTGGTCTATCCGATTCTTCGAGATAGTCTGGTCAAGATTTTGCGTTGGCGCCGTGACTTTATTCGATGATTTTGCAGTTGTGGTTAATGCTGGGTTCTTCGGCATCGGCGAGTTGTTGATCTTTAATAGGGACCGCCTCAGCCGCGAATAATTATTTTCCCGAGGGCAACAAGTTTTCATCGCGACGGTGTGGACGACGCCTGCCAATAATATTCTCGTGGCCCGCAAGCACCCGAGAATTCATGTACTCACATAGCTCAAAGGAAGTGGTGAATGCGCGATTAAGTCCATACATGCCGATATTATTTTGTCACGAAAGATCATACGCATGAACCTCTTTCAACATTTTATTTCAATCGTGCGCATACTACCAGACTTATCATAAAATACCTGCAAGTCGATATTAACCACAACAATCTAATTAAACTAATGAGTCAAAGCTCGACGATTGCAACCCTCAATTTGGAGCGAACTCATATTTATGTCCCTGGCCGTTAACTAAACGGCCTATTAAAACTCATAACAGCATGCAACCAAGCCATGAACGACGGCGGATGCGTCGCCGGCGGCCGAAGGGGCGGCCATGGTGATGATCATCAGAAGTAGGTGGATCAATCTCGTGGTGGTTTCGTCCCATAAACTCCGGCGATTACGACTCGGGAGAACTTTAATTTGATTGTCCCTCTCACCTTCGAACTGGGTCGCCCGTGATTTGGCCCCGAAAAGCCTGGTTCATAGAGAAGATAAAGACATTAATGATACCTAGTTGATACCTTCAGTGGGACGTGGATCGCGCCGCTCCGACTTTCCGAGAGATTGCGCTTAGGATTTTGTGTTGGCGACGTGACTTTGATCGTCGATTTATGTGGTTGCAGTTGGTGTTGGATTCGGCATCGGCGGGTTACTGATCATTGAGGTGATCGAGTCAGTTGAGTCGCTCAGATCCATCAGCTGATTGGTACGGCGAGAACGGAGGGCTGCAAACACAATCGTGCAATCACTATCCAAGCTGCTTTTCAGTTTCGTGGTGTAGAAAACAGATCTTTGGCGTCGATGGTGATCTGGCAAAGGTTTCCCCTCCAATTCATATGCGGGCTGTTGACCAGTGAGCCGCGAGACGAGTAGATGTCGCCCGAGGGAGGAGGGATGTGGCAGCGATGCAGCGCAACTGATCTTCTCGGGAATTTTTCGGTTGATTCATGGGGAGATTTCGCGGCCATTTGGTGAGGGGTGAGGGCCGACCGGCTATGAACCCATTGCGTCGAGTCGCAATCGAGGGCTCACTATCCAACGTGATCTTTCTCTCGGACACATCCCCTCCCATCTAGTGTAGTACGCTAACCCGAGTCATTTACTATAAAATTTCCTCGTGGTGAAGTTACCACAGGGTCTATCAACATTTCTGTGAGCCTACGTAACGTTAGTTCCTGCACTTAAAATACCTCCAAAGAAAGACTAGACGTGTATTTGGTCTCTCAGGCTTACATATGTCATCAAGCATTCATGCATATCGTCAAAGCATATTTAATTAGTTCTAGCAATTCAATGAAATAACTAGGCCAGTTAATTCCAACGGCTGAAGTAAAATAATAGAAGAATCGAATAACCTACTACATCGTTCCACAACATTCAGCCCGAGGAAACCATTCTTCAGAAGCTTAATAAATTCATAATAGCAAAAATACTGGAATAGTCCGTTCCGTCCATCAGGATTCTAAACGAAATAAGCATCACAATCCATATCGCTTCAAATCCTCTATTCAGCCCCCGAATTCAGATTTCATAAGATTAGCTCCCAAGCATAATGACAGACATAATACTTACGAACCCAAAAACGTAAAAACTTACAGACCAATTCCGCATTTGGATTGGCGGAAGATCCGCCATCAGCAGTCTCAGATGCGATCGTTGTCCTCGTAGCGGAGATCTAAGTGTTGCGACGGTGGTCGATTTTTGTTGAGAAATTAGGAACATCGCGAATTTGCTGAATAATCCCCTCGGACCTTTTCCGTTCAAACCAGCACACCGCTCGGCGAGGGTTGGGTATGTGAGGCGAGGACGTGAATGGGCATGATAGTGGGCTCGACCTCACAGACAGTCGTGTTCGGACCGGTCTGCATGACTGCAAATGCGAGGAACCGGTCGTTCTGGCGACTGCGATAGGTCTGTTAGCAACGGGTCATGCTTGGCGGTGGCTGTCATTGGTCGTCGCACCCTCGTCCAATGATAGTCTCTTCGAAGCAGTGTTGATAAATTGAGCCTCGGCGCGCATTTCATGTTCAGAATAGCTGATTTTTCATTCATCATGGCTGGTTTTCGGCTCCCTCATGGTGGTGGTCTTGGTCGATGGCGACGGGGAGGTCAAGATGGCCAACGACTTTGGAGTGGACAGATTTCATCGAAACACATCGTATTATCCTCAATCGCTCCCACAGACGGCGCCAATTGATGCGGACCGAGAAATCGCCTCCCCGCATTGGCGTGAAAAATAGACCTTTTGTCCTCGTCGCCGCCGTAGAGTGCCTGAAATATTAGAGAAAATACGCTGAGAAAGGCGCCGTTTCGGCGACGCCCCTCCGACGCTCAAGTCAGATAATCATCTTCGTCGTAAAAAAAAAGGTTAATTACAGGTGCTAGGCTAGAAAATGATTTCCGTGTTTGTAAAAGCACACCTGCGAACTGACTCGGCCGTTACCTTTTATACTGGTCTTGTTTCCCTTTGCCTTGACCTGGTCATCACCCAAGCCCGCTCTTTTGCGGACTCCCCGGGCGACGTGATTTTCCCCACGTTCTTTTTCACGTTCTCCCTCTTCATCCTCTGTTTCGTCAAGTGTCTAGTTTTCTCCCCCTTAGAATCGCTGCAGTAGAAGAAGGAATAGAAACGTATCCTCCCTTTGGAGATAGTGCCCCATGTCTTGAGATAATGGGGTCACGTAACCACCCACTATAAACCCTATACCCTTGATGAGTGTAATAATGGTTATATGGGCTTTGAAATTGGGCCATGATGTGGCAACCCATATGAGCTTTATCGCACTGCTCCCATGCTAACTCTCAGCGGAGAGAAAGTCTTCGGGAATATGCTCGAGCAGGGTTATGTCCATCGGATACCGCTCCTCAGGCACAGGTTGTCTTGGGGATGTATTTGCCTCGAGTTTTTTCCCGCGGGGGGTGTTCCGCCCTCGGGAGGTGTTTTTCACGGGAATGTTACCCGCCTATTTCGATTAAAGTCGAATATTAGACCGGTTATATCCGGGGATAACAATTTTGTTTCATGATGATTGAGAGTAAGCTTGAAAGCGAATGTAGTCTTGATGCATGCAAATCCGACAAATAGCCCATCTTTTCCATGATACTAATGCTCATTCTACTCTATCAAAACGCTTTTTGCGCTTAGTATATTTTTAGTTTCGAGGGGTGGCGTTTTAAAAAACCACTTACATTAAGGGCGACAATTTTAATCATGAAACGTAAGTTTAATGGTGATAATTTTAATAATGACGTAATTTAAAGTTAACGAGACCATTAGTCATATACGGTATCAAATTGAAACAATTTTATGACGATTAAACTTAGAAATCTAATCTCGGCCTGTAATTTCGACTAAATTTATTGCCTCTTTCCACGATTAAGAACTATGGCAATGCTCCATCTTGAATTCTTCTCATCACACGATATGGTGTTTGCTTTGAGATGGTGTGAGATTTCGATTATTGAATTATCGCATGTACAACGATTCTTGTTTGTGTTTTTTACTTATAATTTTGCAAATTAATTTTGACAACTTGAAAATCACATGCCAACGAAATTTTGGCATTTCAAGCAAAATTAAAAGCAACTTTATTCTATTATTGTAAAAATCCATTTTCCAATTCTTCCCCTATTTTTTTTGGACGAGTGCATGAGGTGTGCATTGCGTTTTCTAATGATATTTTAGTACCGAACAAGGAAAGCGTATCTGTTAGCAATCATACACCACACGCAGTTCCTTCAATGGCGAGCAACAATGAGCAGCACAGCGAAGTCGTGTGCGTCACCGGCAGGCAGCGGATTCATCGGCTCGTGGCTCGTAAAGCTTCTCCTCAGCCGCGGCTACACAGTTCAAGCCACCGTTCAAAATCTCAGTGAGTTAATCCCACTAACACAAGTCGCTTTTTCATGGCAGGCTTTGAATTTTTTTTTTTTTATGCGCTGAGCTTAATTGGTTGAGACTGTCTCAACAGAGGATGAGAAAGAGACGAAGCACTTGGAAGCCATGGACGGAGCTGAGTCTCGGCTCGTCTGTACGAGATGGATTTGCTCGACTGCGATTCGGTGCGCAGAGCCGTTAGCGGTGCTTCAGGCGTGTTCCACATGGCATCTCCCTGCACCATCGATGCCGTCGACGATCCTCAGGTGCCTAAATTCCCTTTATTGAAGTTCACTTTTAGGGTTTCCATTGGTGATGGAATTATGCATTGAAATGAAGCTCGATTACCACGCAACTTCCAGCATTTTACCCCTATCAATTTAGCAATTGCTGCTCAACGATCTTATAACTAACAGTCTTTCTACATCTTCAGCATCAACTGTTGGACCCAGCAGTTGTGGGTACAATTAATGTGCTGAGAGCAGCTAAAGAGTTCGGGGTTGGGCGTTTGGTTGTCACATCTTCAGTATCCGCTATAATTCCGAGCCCTAATTGGCCAGCTGACACGGAAAGGAATGAAGACTGCTGGGCTGATGAGGAATAATGCAGGCAAAAGGGGGTATAGAACTGTGATTTTATCGTACTTTTTTTCTTCAATCGGTTTGGAATGGACATGAAAATTACTCTCCTTGAAGTGGATATGCAAACAGGCTTCAGTGTGATGTTATTCTCTGGACTTTTGTTCCAGCAGTCCTTTGAGAATTTAATGAGCCTATCAATCATGTTCATTTTTAGGTCTGGTATCCCCTATCCAAAACTTTGGCTGAAAAGGCTGCTTGGAAATTTGCACAAGAAAATGAGATAGAGCTTGTCGTGGTGAATCCTGGAGCAGTTCTAGGTCCTATAATCCCTCCAGTTATAAATTCGAGCATGAAGATGTTCTCCGCCTTCTTCAGGGTATACTTTTTTCCCCTCCAGACAGGGCACTAATCTTGTTTCCTACTAAGCCTCCTTATAACAAGTGTTTTGTTCCTCTGAAACTGTAAGATCTGCTACACTATACACTTGCATCATACAACTAGGGATGTCAGGCTCTGCATAAAAATAATGTTCTAATCATGTAACTTGGAAGACATGAATATGACTTCTATTGTATCATCGGACTCGCTCCGACTTTTCACATAAAGAAAACCTCCCGTGTCTTCCTTTTGTAGGTTGCACTGATTTGTTGGAAGATTTCTATATGGGTGTGGTTCATGTAAAAGATGTGGCTATGGCGCATATCATGGTATATGAGAACAAACGGGCAAGTGGAAGGCACATTTGCGTCGAAGCTGTAACACACTATGGCGACTTTGCTGCTAAGGCAGCTGAATTGTGCCCAGACTACCAAGTGCCCAGGTAAAAGTTTCTCCTGCTCCTCTAATGGAGACTTCACTTCAACATGGGGAGTATTATATGCATATCCAACTGAGCTTGAGCTTTTTCTATCATTGATAAAAATAGGGAAATTTTATATATGTCTCCCAGTTTTCTGCATATAATATCACGCTTTTACTTTTTTTTTTGCTACGGTCAAGCTGATTTGCAGCCATGGAACACCAGTGCAATAATAACATGAATAGTTTCGTTCGAACGTTACAGTTTATTTAATTTTAAATATGTGAAATCTGTTTATTGTGATGATATCTTTAGCTTATATTCTCGATCTGTTGATTATGATGTATTGTCTATAAGCTTCGATGGCTTGGGCAGGTTACCAAAGGATACCCAACCAGGATTACTGAGGACCAAAAATGGCTCAAAGAAGCTCATTGAATTGGGTATGGAATTCATTTCCATGGACCAAATTATTAAGGATTCCGTGGAAAGCTTGAAGGCCAAAGGATATCTTTCTTGATGAAAATGAAGAAAAAAGGAATCCAAGACATACGACGTTGTTGTGTTGCAGTATTTTGCCTCGAGTATTTTGTATTTTATTTTATCAAAATTGTATTTCCATACTCATTAATGATTCAAATCCCACAAAGGTGGTTTGTATGATTTGGGGAATATCGCATGGAGCTCCATCCTCGTTCCACGCCAAGTAAATCGGGATGAAATTGTGGTTGTTCCCGTTCTTTCCCGACCCACGGGATCCTCCAGGGGTGTAAACGAGCGATCTGTTCGCGAGGCGCTCACGAGCAGCTTGGCCAAAGCTTGATTCGAGCTCGGTCAAATCGAGCTTGAGCCGAGCTCGAGCTGGCTTGTTAGTAATCGAGTCGAGCTTCGAGCCTATCATATCTAGGTCGAACCTCGTCGAGCTCTTATCCAGTCGATAATTTAAATATTTAATATTTTAATATTTAATATTTATATTAAATTACGTATTTTATTTAATAATTATATCGAACTCGAGCTCGACCCCGAATTCGAGCTTTAATGTGTTAACGAGCTGAGCTCAAGCCGAAAAATTTCGAGCTCGATCGAGCTCAAGCCCAATAAAGCGTAATCAAGCAGATCTCGAGCTGGGCCATGTTCGGACTCGGCTTGGCTCGTTTTCACCCCTTTCCCCCACGGAAATTTCTTCCTCTATGTTGCATTTTAAAGATTAGTTAATATTATGATATACTATTTATTAGTACCTATATTTAATATTGGGTATTTTAGTAGTTACCTCGACATATATTTCTGCAGGGGAAAGACTCGTGGAGTATAGACCGCGCACCGTTAACTGATTGAGATTTTGCCCCTATCCCTTCAACATATAAATAGAAAATCGGAGTCGGCGGATTTCTGTGGAAAATAAATTTTTCCCGCTTACTGAATACATCATTTGAGGAAAAACAATTTATTATATGATCTTTTTTTCTCTGACTGGAGTTTGATCAATTGTCTATAGGTTCATAGAAATAAGTATATGGAGTCATTCATTATCTATAGGCTTGTATAACCCAAGATAGGCTATATATGAGTTTAAATCCACATAATATGATTAGCATGTTTTGTTGGAAAAACTGCTAGGGTTTTTTGTAAAATGGCCGGATATTTTCCAGAATTGTGTTTGGAATTCACTTTTCAAAGACAATTTTGGACCCTTTATCGATTGCACCAAATTCGTCTTGAGATAAGACTGGAGATTAATATCTTGCGCTTTCTCGATTCTAAGTTCCTCTGTCGAAATGGTTTGCAAGTATTTATAACCCATGTCCAGTTGTGTCTTTTCGTATATAAGGATAACTCCTTGAAGAAGGTGTCTGTTTACTAACAGATATTACCTTACAGCACACCATTTGGGGTGAAACCATACAAACCCTTTCGGGCGAAAGGGTCTCAGGAGTTTTGCGTGGGGATGTCGGCCGTATAGGCTTACATTCCTGGAACAGTCATACGTTACTGTTGTCAATACAGTTCGTACACCCTTGCAGGCATATAGTCGTACAACCTCGCAGTATACCAACACTAGGGGCGGTGCCCCTAGGAGCCCGCAGGGGGCGCAGCCCCCTTGACCCCCGCATGAAATTTTGGGTTCCGGAATAAACGTTTCCGAGCGTGCACTCCGCACCTCCTATTCGTATGCGTTTTATTCCCAATATCCAGCAATTCTCCTCAATTTTAGTGTAATTCTTTAAAACAGTCAACATAATCACAAAACCTATGCATAAACAATATCATAAAAGATTGAATTTCCACTTAGTACACTATATTTGAAATGCTCGAAAAGATACGGTGTTCTAAGTATTGAACCCTACGACCCAGCACACACAAGTTTTTCGAACAAATCAAAACTAATCCTGAAACTATTTATGAGCCATGTGTCCATATCATTCCTGAATGTACGCAAACTTAAGTCCAAAGTTTCTTGAAGCGGCAAAACTTCACATTCACATAGTTAGCTTCTTTCGTCATGCATCTGCATCTGCACTTTTTCAAAGATGCTATTAAGAATATATTTCAACCTACTGTCATGCAGATCCGAATACATTTCTGTGGATGATATGAAATAATATGTCTCCAACTTCCAAGTGTGAGGCTTTCCTCACTGAATTTTATGTTTCCAAAGTTAGTTAGAAACGAATTGAGTGTCCTTACCATTGAAAATCATACGGACTTTAATCTCATCCCAATTGTATATTTATTAACCAACATAAACCAAACTATGTAGTAAGTACACATAGAAAAACCTAGAAGCATCGTCTATAAACGTAACAAAATTTTTCTTGTTATTAAGGAAGAGTAGCATGCAAATCACATAGATCACTATGAATTAATTCTAGTACTACCGAGGAACGTATCATTTTATGAAAGGTTGCCTTGTGATTTTAGTCAGCATGCAAGTCTTATAATTTTCAAAAATGAATATCAAATGCTGGTATTAAAAACTTGTTTAGACATTTCATATATTGTCTATAATGACACATGTCCTAGTCTAGCATGCCAAAGTATAGAATCATTAATTTTAGAACATGGCGTAAAAGCAGAATGATTCTAATAACAATTTTTATTTAAATTCAACATAACATACCATTATTATAATAACCAAATCCGATAAAAATTACCAAATTTTGTCAATACAAACTTGTCTGATTTAAACACCTGCTTGTATCACTTGTTCAAGACATGA
>JAPQWV010003493.1:0-40860 GCA_027422505.1 Craterostigma plantagineum
TTAAGTATATCCTACCTACTAGGAAACTAATTGATTTTGAATATTGGATGGGACAAGAATGCTTTATATAAGATATGTTTTATAATTACTGAATACTCAATTATTGTGAAGCCTCACGCCTTACGTACATTATTCAAAGCATTACTATTATTACCTCTTATTTTTTAGCAGACGTTGAATCCATTTTTATTCTTTCTCTTCGTCCCTTATTCTAAAAATAAGAAAAAAAAGGGGACAAAAGAGAAAAAAAAAGGGAGGCGGATTATTGCTGATATTTAATTGTATCTCTAATCGTTTCATCCTTCCGAAGTCCAATAATTAGAAAGAACAAATACTGAGCAACTCTTTAAACTTATAATCTTATTTTCGCCAACTAAGCTTTGTGAGGATATAAGAGAATAGGCAATCCCTTCTCAGGCGCCGGCGCCGGCTTGAAAACAGTCTTCTCATTCGGCACGATTTTATCCCACTTAAACCTCTTCACCAAGTGATGCATAAACACGAGTATCTCGACCCGAGCGTATTCTCTCCCAGTACACATCCTCGGGCCTCCTCTGAACGGAACAAACGTATACGGATCGGGCCCACAACCGTCGAATCTCGACGGGTTGAACTTTAGGGGCTCCGTGAAGTATTTCTCGTCCAAGTGGTCGTGTAGACGCTCCAATGGAGCTTCACCATAGTGCTAAGTCAAGTCAAGAAATAATATGCGTATATAAATTTTAGGGTTTCTTTATTACATTATGTCCTTTGGAATCAAGAACCCTCATATTCGAAATCGACTATGGCTTCACTGAAAGATCCCAGGGCTGGCGGCGAAAGCCTCATAGCCTCGCACGCAACGTTCCACGAATACTTCATCTTCTGCACGTCGTCCCAGTCAGCGTTTCGTCGACGCCTTTCGAACTGGCAATCTCCATTTTGTTCTGCACATGTATAATAATCAATCATCATTATAGAATAGTGATTTTAATGTTAAATATGATACGATCTCTTCATATTAAACTTTTAGGTTATCAGTCATTAACATGAAATTAATGCATACAAATCTTCACGACCACCCATTTATGAAAATTACCTCTAGAGCTAGATGAAGAAAGAAATCAGCCTATGAGACATATTGCAAATAATGTATAAAATATTGTGCATTCCTTCAAGCTTTAAGCTTTAGGCGAAGCGGTCATAACACTTGCGATCAGTACTTACATATTCCTCACACCACACACACCAAAAGCGTTTACCTCGATAGACTCTCTGGTACGCCTCGGGGAACTCCGCGAGGTACTTGACGATGAACGAACAAAACGATGCTAGTCGTATCGTGGCTAGCGAAGATGAATCCATTAACTTATTAGCGATATCGAAATCATCCTTAAAAAATTCTCCTCCTTCCTCGTCCGTCGCCACTATCATCTGAGACAGCAAGTCTTGCGTCGCCGATGATTTCCCCTTCATTCAAGTCCAACCTTCTTCGCCCCACGATTGACCCGAGCTCCCTCCTTATAATCTCGAGCCTTCAAACCTCGTTGAATTGAGTCCCGGGAAATCTATTGGGGTCGATAACAAGCCAGAAGCCACCCGTTGGAAAAGCTCGGCCAGTCGATGAACCTTTTCGGGGTCGTCGACGCTCAAGAAAATTCGGCACGACACACTCAAAGTGTAGTCCGTTGCCAAAGATATACGACGACTCGATTCTTTCCTTCCCAAGAACTCGAAAAATGCCTTTGAGTCGCTTCTTCTATGGCACCGAGCTGAAGCTTGAGAACTCGGGCTTGAGTATATGAGGGACTTTCTTATCTTTGTCCCTTCTTCTCCTAGGTTAGTTGGATATTCGGGCTTGAAGATTCTATCGAAGCTTCTCGGCCACCACACTTTGACGAGCTTGTTTTCGTTGGTGAACAAGAATTTGTTTCCGTTTGGACCACATAGTACTATGGCGGGATCGCCGAAGAGGTGCGTTTTGAATGCTTTCGGCGAGTGTTTGTTTCATTCGAGCGATGTAGAAATCCTCGGGGCGACCCTTCCATGAATTGTAGAGGAAATCGAGGGTTCCTCCGACGATGGGCAGCCTGTTTTCCGGGCGGTAATAGGTTTTTGGATTTGTTCTTGAAGAAGAAGAAGAAAATTAAGAAATAGAAAGCAAAAGAACAATGGTACAGACGACATGAGAAATAGGTTAAGGAAATACTCGAGCCATCTCTCTCTCTCTCTCTCTCTCTCTCTCTCTCTCTCTCTCTCATCTCTCTCTCTCTCTCTCTCTCGGTGATGATTTGTTACGTTTTTGTGCTGAAGGTTTGAATAATATATAGAAGTCTAAATGGCTATGAGCTGCCTGTGATTGCTTATTGAGTGATAGGGTGGTCAATTTTCGATAAAACCGAAAAAAACCGGCCGACCGAAAAGAACCGAACCGAAACCAAACCGAATTGACAAAAACTGAACCAAATTAAAATGGTTCAGATATCGAAACCAGAAAAACCGAACCGAAATTATCACACTACATTAAAAATAGAAAAAAAATAAAAATCATTTGTTTTTCTCCCATAACGTAAACAACAGTAAATCAATTTCATTGTTATACTTTTTTCCATTTTTAGGTTAATGTTTTCCTCACCATCAAATACTGTTTTTCTCCAAATAGTTGTAGCATCTTCAGATGAATGTTTTTATATTATGGTTTGATTTTGTTCCATTTTCTTTTTTTTTTTTACCTCTGAAATGTTTTTGCTACATTTCACGTTTCATAATCTTCTTTGTTTTTTAATAAACCATATATTGTTTTATGTATTTTCAGTTCATAATTTTTTTTGTTGATATTAAATTTCCTAACCGAAAACCAAACCGAAAAAAACCGAACTGAACCGAATTAAAACGTTTCGGATATCGGATTAAGCATACGTAAACCGAAAACCGAAAAACCGAACCGAAATTTGAAAGCGAACCGAACCGACCGATGAACACCGCTAGTCTTGAGATGCATGGAAGTTGACTTGAATCTAGACAAGAGCTTATATTGGGTGATGAAGAAAAGATCGATAACAACACAATAAATTTTAGCCAATAATATAGCTCAATGGACATGTCTGACTTGTTAGCATTTTCGTCGCCCGGCTAGGGTTATAGTTCGACTATCGGGCTCAAAGATTCTGTCGAAAGCATTAGCCGCATAGCACCACAATGGGCACCGCCACAGAGATTGATAGAGTCTAATATTTTGGACTAGCGTTTTTTCTCGCGCTGATGTAAGAATCTCCGAGGTTGCTTTCCCAGCAATTATGGAAAGAAATCGAAGCTCTCTCCGATAAAGGGCTGTGGATTCATTGCAGGTTCGTCTCCACATGGAAGAAGAATAATTTGTATTCTTTAACAACGATCGCCCTCGATCTATCACTTCACAATCTGACTATACAAATTACTAATGCTATAATAGTCTTTACAAATCGAGAGCTATTTTTCAAGACTCTTCCATTTACAGGCTATTTTCTAAAAGAATCCTAAGGTGCCTTATTTTTCAAAAAGAAAAAAACAAGTTTTTCAGTTAATTAATTATGAAGTACTACTACATCATATTAAATCGGTCCTGACCAGAAAAGAGATTCCTTTGTCTTGTCACATGATGCAACACGTCCTATTTAGAGCCTCTTTTAGAAGAGTAGTTAGGTTATATTAATTGCTTTGTTCGTTATTCAATAGGGCCACGGATTTATCAATAATATCATAATTATCTCGGAATCCATTAATCATCTTCTTCCAAAAAAAAAAAAAAGAAAAATACTCGAAATACAAGAGAGTTGACTTATTGTCTTGTTTTTATTAGGGCTTTTTGCGTACACTAACTAAGTTTAGGAGGATATAAGCGAATAGGCAAAACCCTCTCAGAAACAGCATGGGATTGCAAATGATCTTCTCATTTGGTATGACTTTATCCCACTTGAATCTCTTCACCAATGGTGCATGAACACAAGTATTTCGACCCGAGCATACTCTCTTCCACCGCACATTCTCCGCTGAATGGAAAGCACCTTCCCCATAAGAATCTCCTATGAAAGTCAACTTCCAAGTTCCAAGTCGTTCTTTCCTTTTTTTTTTTTATAGTGTAGGCATATCCTACCACACGATTGAGAAGCAACACAACTTCTTCAGATAATAATATATCATCGAAAATTTGACTTTTTGACGACGTGTCGAAAATATTGTTTTTTTCCCAGTGGATCGATAGAATAAAAATTAGGGGTCTTTACACATAAATACTCATTGGAAAAAAAACTTGTAATTTAGTACCCTGTCAGATTTTTTTTATATGTAGGTACCGTAGAATAAATTTTTTTGCAAATAGGTACCCGATCCGCCGCAGGTACGACATACAACATATTTAGGTACCCTATATCAACGTATTGTATTACGTCACACATTGAGAAAATGGTACGCCGTATTAGCACATTTAGGTACGCCATCTATAACCCATAAGGTACGCCGTATAAACACATTTAGATACCCTATATCAACTGTTATGGTACACCATACGCACACAGGAAGGTACGGCGTGACTGAAGAAACTGGTAAACTTTAAATCGGGTACCTATCTGTAAAAAATTTTATTCAAGTAGGCATTTATGTGTAGATGTTACTAAAATTATACAACGCACGCCTTCCCAATGCATTTACTTGCAGCGCGATAATACTCTATCTTTGAGTAAACGTACCATCTTTGAAAAACATTATTGACTTATCTAATACAACATATCAAATGAAGTTCTCCCACACATTGCGAGAGGGCATCTTTGTTATTCAAGTACAAATAATTTTTCATATCTTAATAAACCTTTTTCTTGCTAGCTATAAAGCTTTGTCATGAGGATATATACAATCGAATAGGCAAAATCCCTTCTCAGGATCGGCGTTGGATTGTTGGTGATCATCTCATTTGGTAGGATTTTATCCCACTTGAATCTCTTCACCTGGTGCACATACACTAGTTCGACCATCGTGTACTCTCTTCCACCGCACATTCTCGACCCTCCACCAATGGGACGAACGTATACTGGTCGGGCCCACATCCTTCGAATCTCGACGGGTCGAACTTTAAGGGCAAAGTATTTTGGGTCGAAGTTCGTTGTGTAGGGAGTTTTCGATCACCTCTAGCCCAGACTTTATAAAGCCTTCAGAAAAGGTTTCACGCTTAAACCAATTGACAATAGAGAGAGTAGTCACAAACTTTATAAAAGTCATGCTTGTTTGATTATCCAATGTGGGTTGAGTTCGATACTATTATAGTCTCGACGCGCATTTGGATAGATAAAGACATGTATATGAGATTGCCGTTTATTCCTTCTATTGCCTTTTGCTTTAGAGTGGAATCCTACATGAGTTTATATAATGCGCTTTCAGGGATTAATTCGATAAAAATAGAATCTTTAACATAACATATTTAGGCGTTTTTTTCTTTACCTTGTACCCCTTCGGAATCAAGAAACCTTCGTATTCGAAGTCGACGATTGCTTCCCTAAAAGATCAATGCGGGCAGCGAAAGCCTCTTCGCTTCGTACGCCACGTTGCACGAATATTTCATCTCTGCTCGTTGTCCCAGTTCAGGGATTCATCGGGCGGCGCCTTTCGAACTCGCAATCTCCATTTGTTCTGCGCACAATATGATAGTCAAGTGATTTATTGTTAAAATATGATACACTCTCTTCAAGATTACATATTTAGGTGGAGCGGTCATTAACATGAAATTAGGGCTCAGACCAAGAGAAGATCATGCGTACTAATCCCACAACCACCCATATATGAAAATTACGTCTAAAGCTAGACAAAAAAAGAAATCAGCAGTACGTGGGAGACTTCATTGCAAATAAAGTATATAAGTTTAAAATATTGTTCATTCCCTTCGCGCTTTAAGCTTTTAGACGAATGGTCATTAAAAATTACAATCAGTACTTACATATTCCTCACACCACACGCACGCAACACACAGGGGCGGATCTACATGGTGGCCGGGGGGGGGGGGGCACGGCCCCCGCGAAAAAGTTTCGAAAATTTTAGTACTATATACACAGTACGTTTTATATTACGTATATTTTCTTTTATAAGCTATAATATACTAATATTGGAGGTAGTGTAGCGGTTAGGGTGTTGCCTGCACTCTTCAATTGTTCGATTCCTGTCTGGCACAAACGGCCCCTTTTTTTATCTTTCTTTTAACTAATGGTATAATAAATATTAATATATATTTATTCAGTTAACTCTATCTCTCTATCGCCATTTTCTTAACCTTTTTTAATCCATTTCGTAATCTTATGAATTAATTTTTGGTTTGTGCTAGTTAATATATTTGCTAACGTCCTTTTTACTTTTTTTTCTAATTACTTAACATATATGATTATAGAATAAATAAATAGAAATACATAATTCTTTCTAGAATTCTAATATAAAGACTATAATTTTGCAAACATAATATATTATCGAGAAAGGTTAAGCTTAACAAGATAAAATTACATTTCTTATTATTTAATTTAATCAATTTATGACCTTTCAAATTAAAAATTCTAATTCGGACATGGACTCCAAACTTTTAATTTGATGGGCCTTATTAAAATTAAAACAATTATTTTCCATATTTATTCTCTCTATTTTATTAATTACTTTAATAATTTCATAGCACTTTACATTTTTTTATTTTTATTATACTTATATACTAAAACATTATTTTCTTTTATAGAGTTAAAACTATATTCATATATTAGACCTTAAAATAATATCTAATAAATACTGAAGTTTACCCTACACACCACATTTTGTGTTATTTCCTTTGTATATTTTTAATTTGAGTTATATAAATCTATACGTTAATCATAAAAGTAACGCTCTCAAGCCCCAAAAATCAAAAGCAGTATATTATAGTACGGCCCCCTGATAAAAAATTTCTGGATCCGCCCCTGCGCACACACAACACTCTACAATTTCCAAAAAGGGCCACCCCGAAAAATTTTTACTCGCCCGAAAACTCGTCAAGGCGTTCACGACCCATATCTTTGGCGAGCCCACAGTTGTCCTTTGCAGCCCTAATGGAAACAAATTCCTCTTCTCTAACGAGGACAAACTCACGAAAGTGCGGTGGCCTAGCTCTTACGATAGCCTCTTATCGTCAGACGATTCTCAAACCCTAGCGAGGGGATGAAGAAATTGGAGAAGGTCCATCATATACTCAAGCCCGAGTTTATCAAGGTTCAGCTCTGCACAATATACGAAGTTGCGCAACGACATTTCGCGAGCAACTCGGAAGGTGAGGAAAGAGTATTTGTGCACCCTTTGACGATGTACTATGCCTTTAACATCGCATGTAAAGGTTCTCTTAGGGTTGCAAACGAACCGAACCAAACCGAATATTTGAATATTTTATTCGTATTATTCGTTAATGTTATCTGATATTCATATTCGGTATTCGATTCGTATATGAATCATAAATTGATTTGATTCGATTAGGTAATGATATTCGAATCTTCGAAAGTTTTTTCTAATTTTTTTTTAAAATACCTGTTAATACTAAAATACAAAATAACACAATCTGGAACATAAATAAGGCAAAAGCAAGAAATTGTCAAAGAAAAAAAAATCAAGAATACCATTATTCATTAAAAAAATCTAGCAAAAGTTCTACTCACTCCAAAATCATTAAATTTCCAATAAATAGCTTCGCAAATGACAGATACATCCATCATCCCAATCCTGTCTTCACTGCCCCTGCACGCAGTACACACAAACATAGATTAATGAAACAACTCAATGTTTCAGAGGGACCTACTTAAGGAAAGAGCTCGATGTTATATATGTAAAGCAAAACTACTACTAGATGTTTCTTTTTTAGCTTCTTACTGCTTTCGATCATCACGCTTCTTTACTACGTCAACTGTTCTTCTTCCACCTATAGAAAATAAGAAAGTAAAAATACCAATAAAAATAAGGAAGGAATAAAAATGAACTTACATATGTCATAATGGGTTTTGATTCCGTGAAGTTGTCAAGACTTTGTACCATGTTGGATGATAAATTAGCACGAAGGATCTAAAACTCGGGTCCCAGCGCTAAACGTAGCATCTGATGCCACTGTGCTAACAGGAATTGCTAAAACATCATGAGCCAATTTTGACAAAACTTTGAATTTCAATTCTTGAGATTTCCACACTACGATTGCGACCGAGAGAGAGCCGAGCGTGTTGGAGCCAGTGGTGGCTGCCGGTGGTCGGTGCGGTGGTGAGAGAGAGCGCTGGTGAGAAAGAGCGTGGTGGCTGGGAGAAAGAGAGCCGAGCCAGCAGCTAAGGTTATTTGGTTCGTATCTCCTTACTAGAAGGGCTAATAATATGTATTGGGTAAGGCCTATTTAAATCGAAATGAATATTCGATAATTATGCGAATCGAATAAATATGTTCGTATTCGTATTTGGTAACTATTCGAATCGAAAAAAGTATTTGTATTCGTATTCGATATTCGAATATTCGAATTCGAATCTTAAAATTCCGAATCAAAGCGCGAATCGAATCAAAAAGGTTTGATTCTTTTGCAACCCTATTGGGCGTCGAGGACAACGAGAGGTTCGTGGGCTTTCGAGCACTTCGATTCTTGGCTTTAGGGTCTTTGTCAGTCCCAATAAATTTCCCGGAGTCCACTTTAATCGAGCGTTGAAGGCGGCGAAGATCATAGGGGCAAATCACGTCTATCGTGAGGCATAGAAGAATGGAATTAAAAGGCGGGAAATCGTCGATTAGAAGACGTGAAGACGTATTGGCAGAGATGATATTGGAGAGCGAGACGATGGGAAAGCGTTTGTGGATGATTTTGACATTGCTCATATGATAATGAGCATCATCTTCGCCGGCCGTGATACGTGCTATGCTTGTTCGTTCGTGTGTTAAGTACCTCGCTGAGTTCCCCGAAGTGCATGAGAGAGTCTACAAAGGTAAATTACGAGTGCTTGTTGTATGTGTGTTGAAATGACGATATATCGGCCTGAATGAGGATAAATAGGTAGTACTGTCAATGCCGGCCGGGGAGGGCTGCCGCCGCCCGCCAAAGCCCGCCATTTGGCCTAAAATAATGGAACCCAGCCCGCCCCGCGGCGGGCCAGGGCGCCAGCTAGATTTTTTTTTTATTGAGTAAAATATCCCAAACCTTCTCTTATTTACTAATTCCCTTATTGTCCACTTCACATTTAATTTTAGCCTCAACCCTTCTGCGGCAATCTGAATGCAATGCAACTGAAACACTCGTGTTTATAAGTTTTTACGCTAATTAATTATGCGCAGAACAAATGGAGATTGTGGGTGCAAAATCTCGAAGCGAATCGCTCAACTGGGACGACGTGCAGAGGATGAGATATTATGGAATGTCACGTGCGAAGTATTGCGGCTCAAGCTGCCCGCTCTTGGAAGTTCGAAAGAAGCCATCGTCGACTTCGAGTACGAAGGTTACTCTATTCCAAAGGGGCAAAGGTAAAAAAAACCTAAAAATTTTACGAATATTTGCATGTTCAAATTGACGTTAATGCACTGTTATTGCAGTTGCATTGGAGCGTCTTCGCTACTCAATTGCACGCAAAGTACTTCCATGAGCCCCTAAAGTTCGACCCGTCGACATTCGAGGCTTCGGCGACCCGTATACGTTCGTATCGTTTCAGCGGAGGCCCGAGGATGTGCGTGGAAAGAGAGTACTCTCTGGCCGAGATACTCGTTTTCATGCATCACTTGTTGTGAAGAGGTTCAAGTGGATAAAATCGTAGCAAATGAGAAGATTGTTTTCAACCGAGCCGACGCTGAGAAGGGATTGCCTATTCGTTTATATCCTCATCACTGAGCTGAGGCAAAACTAAGTACTTCTTTCAAGATTTTATTGCATTGAAGGAGAGCCTCAATATGCATGCTTGACTTGTACAATCTGTCTGAATTCGAGTTTTGAATCCTGAAGATTTTTATCATCAATCCCATGAATAGAACACAATATAGTTGGATATCAACACGTGAAGTCGGGCTTCGACGTAGGCTAAGGTGTTAGGGCTTTTACTTTGCCTTTGTGCTTCGGGCTATGAGCTTCACTTCGGATTTAGGATTTGGGTTACAATCTTAAGGATTTGGGTTTTGCTTAGGTTTAGGGCTTCGATTTAGGTTTTCGGGTTTTAGAGTTAGAATTGGTGCTGGGCAAGGGCTTTGACTTAGGGTTTTAGGATTAGAACTTAGGGTTTCGAGTTTCGACTTAGGGCTAGGGATTCAAGCTGTAACAGTGTGTAAAATAATTGTGGTTTTGTGGGCTATTGTTGTGAGCGTGGGTTTACCATCTCTAGTGGGGTTGTTACGTACTAAAAAACGAAGTGTGTCGTGCATATAAAAATTAGAATATAGCAAACACAACGGCGAACAACATGTCCTTCGTGTTTAATACGTGTCGTCGAAGGCGTAGATTCATTACAGCTGGGATTTGCGAAGCGGTCGATGGATCGATATAAACGATGCTACCTTGGCTTGTTGATGAGATCACATAGAGGAAATTTAGAAAGTATATAACACATAGAAATGAATTCGTCTGCAATAAGTACCATTTAAAGTTTGTGACGTCGATTCGTGATGGAAGAATCTGTGAATGCATCGAACTCGTCGGCGAAAAGAGCCAAAGAAAACGTCCCACGAAAGATCTTAATGGCACCGCTTCGTCGTTGCGTAGAGAAGCAGAAATCTCTACGAGGAAAAGTTGAGAAAAAAATATCTTGATTCTTGCATTATTGCATCACAAAAACACACTGCAAGCTGTCTTTTGGATGTATGTCCACCCTAATTTAAGCCATTTTACGTATCTTTCCGTGCGCTGTCCGAATATCGATTGGTGTATATGTGTCTCTTTCCTTGCTTATATTATATGTATATAAGACATATATACTCGAGAAAGTAAAGAAAGGAAAAGAGGAAAAATGGCGACCGATCTGAGGCAAGTCGTGGCTGCTATGCTTACATTTTCAATGTTCATAATGCTAGGAAATATGATCAAGCAAGATCATATCGATCCCCTTCTGGTAAGTATTCCTTCGTTTATTTGCGCCACTTTCCCGTTTTGAACCATTGTTTGCGTCTAAACTCTCGCCTTTTTTTCTCCCAAGGCACCTCAAAAATCATCAATAGCGTAAACAGATATGAAAAGTTTACGGAGCATAAAGTTACTATCAAATCATCATATAGCCTTGGAATGGTAGCGGAAACCTCCGAGACATTGCTGGAAAAGGCGCGCCTTAAGTAGGCAAAAAATTTCAAGCTTCAACTGTATACTATCGATTTTTTTTTTATTTTTTTTTTCCTTTCTAAACTTGTCTTGTATCTTTCTGCAGAAGGAAAAGAAAAACAAATGGTTACATCTTCTTCACATTGACTCATGGCCCCGAGTATCACTCTCTCAGGTTCTCAAGATGATTCAACTTTCTCTTCGTCTGAATTCTTTTATGCTGCATTTGATATGCAGAATTCGCGCTTGGAAAGCACGATAAAAAACGAAGTTAGCGCATCGCATAATGATACTTTGCGCTTCGACCGTTGTACCTTCACACTTTCCTTTTCCTAACCGAAATCCTCGTACCAAGCGCAGTATTACTGCACATTCTGTAAGAATTTTCTTGTAATAACCTTTAGTAGGTGATAAACGCTGTAGCAGTAGCCAAGCAGCTCGGCGCAACACTGTTGATTCCCGATATCGTAGAACCTGAGACTGGAAGCAGATGGTGATTGATTATATATATTTAGCATTTTCTATAGATAAGATTATAGTTCTTTTTAAATCGCGTTCGCTTTTTCCCTTTATTTTTAGGAATTTGGAGAAATTTACAACGTCGAAAACTTCATAGCAGGCCTCGGCGCAATAGTCCAAGTCGAGAAAACCCTCCGGCAATATCGAACGCGAAGATCCTAGTCTAACGAAATTCCCGAGAGAGCTTCTCAAGCCGTAATAAAAGCTTCGAATGCGAACCAATTGTTTCATAATAATCGAAGCTTAAAAGTCGTCACAAACTTCAACAACTCCTCGGAGGCAGCCGCCGTCGACAGACATGCGACGAAAGTATACCAATGCCTCGCCATATACGAAGAAAGCCTAAAACCAAAACCCGAGCTTCAAGAACTCGTCGATTCGGTCCTTAAAACGCTTCGAGGACTTAGCAAGAAATCAAACTCTCTTTTCATCTCCTTAATTTGGGCCCCAATACCGAAGAAATCACTCAATTTCTTCGCCGAATTGGGTTTCGCAACGAAACGACGGTGTACTTAACTCATAAAGGACGGCGTGGCGACCTCGATTCCTTTAGGGAAGCTTTTTCCAACACTTTCACTAAGGTTAACTGTCATTCTTGCCTGCAATTTCTCTTGCAAACAGATCGTGAAATATCCCCACTGATTAAGCGAGTATGTCTCAAATTCACTTAGGGTTCGTTTGGGATACAGAACTCGATGCGGAAATAATTGAAAGTGTAATGGTACGAGACACGAAGCGTAACGTATAATGGTTCGATGCGTACCATTACACATTTCCTTTCTTTACGCATCGAATTCTACATATTAAACGAACCCTACAATAGTCATGAGATTTGAATCTATGACCTAAGGGTGATGAAGCCAATAGGCCAATCCCATAGGGACGTAGTGGAACATCAAGCAAATCGTGATTTACTAATCGTGTTTCAAAATCGTACCTTTTCTATTTTATTGCAAAAGGATAGATAATCCCGGGCGATCGAAGGGCGGAGATGGAAGGCTCGGGAATTCAAGAGTACTACAAGGGTTTTGTCGACTTCTACGCTTGCGTTAGAGGGGACGTTTTCGTTGCGGCGGTTGAGGACAAGTTTTACGAGGAAGTCGTCGGTAAGAGAATCGAGCTCGGGAAGAATTGGATCCTCGTCCCGAGAATAAGAATGCTGAGGAGTTTGTATCTCCTTACGTGGTTAAGAATGATCACTATGCTCATTCGTGCTTCTGCTAGAATATATGTGTTCGAAGCTATTGTAGTAAATATATAGTAAGTAGTATATGCGAATCTGGGCAAGTTACAGGTAAATGTAATAAAACTAGCTCGCCTATGTGGGCGATTGTTGTTGGGCTTAGTAGTTGCTCGAATGTGACATTTAATCCCACAATAAAAAAGAACTTGACCGGCAAAAAAGAAAACCCTCCAAATGAAAAAAAAGTAGGCGCCAGGGAGGAACGATAATTCTTCAATACTCCCTACTAAATCGCAGAAATCACAGAAAACGGCATAAAGTCACACATTTACAAAATAATCCTCGTATAGAACGGTGGGCCCCATCAGGGAACAATCTAGTATTCCCCCGGGGCAGAAACATCCTCTCCTTTTCCTTTGCCTGAAAATATAGTAGTATAGTATTCCATGGTAATTAATTACTAGTAAACAAACCTAAATCATCCAACAATTTTACATTTCTTCTTTCACTTTTTCACTACAACGTTAATTGTCCCATAGGAATTTGAGCTGCGTAGGGACGTCGACAACAAAAAAAATATATATATTAAATCTTTGATTAGAAAAACTTACCAGCCTTATTTCTCTTGTGCTTTCTCTTGGGAAAGTAATCGCCAAAAGGTCTTTCTGAACTGGATGAGCTTCCCAACAGCAGCAAGAGGCCAACTATTAAGAACAAAATCGAACATATAATCATTTTCCACGCCAGATATTACAATAATATATATGTTATATATTATGATGATGGTGTGTAATAAACTATAAACCGACCTGATAAATGCAATGGCTAGAGAGACGATCCACAGTTTCCAGCTCAGCCTCACAACAGTAGCAAACTTACCCAGGAAAAAGATAATGATAACCTTCAAAAAAAAAACAACGTAGGTAAGGATCGAGCAACAAATAGAGAGTCTAACTAAATGTCAATTCAAGGATTTATTACAACCTGAAGAACCACTGTAATGGTAACGATGCCCATGAAGAGACGATTCTTAGTGACGCCTTTCCACACGTTTATCTGGTCTGGCTTTCGAGCGTTAAACTCGTTGAATATCTGAGGAAACATACGCATATAGACGGGCGTGAGAGATAGACAAAGCAATGGCAAAAGAAAATGAATACTATATAACGTCGTGCGCTTTTTATTTACCTGACAAAAGACGAATGCGTTGAAGATCAATGTGTTAATCACTTTGGAAGCATGCTCTCCATTGTCGTGCTCTAACTTTAGTATGCTCCGTCCGCGGAAATTAAGGACGAGCAGCACTGTAACTTGATAGATCGCCTGTAATAATTATTACAAAACAGAACAATTAGTTTAAGGATGTAAGAATATTCCTGAGATTTTTCTTGTGAACTTCTTACCTGTATTAACAGATTCCTCCACATGATATTAGTTATTAGGGGTTCCCTGAAGATGAAAATAAATTAGAATGTCAGAAGAATTTTGAGTAAATTGCAGAGTTTTCTATCTATCTAAATATCGAACCTTCGACCGACGGGCGGCCTCTCCATAAGATGATCGGTCGGCGGCTCAGTGGCGAGGGCTAAGCGCCGAGCGTGTCCATTATAAGATTGACCCATAAAAGCTGCATAAAATTTATAAATATATCGAAAATCGTAAAAGAAAAATAAATTATTTTAAAAAAAAAAGAGTATAATTTGCACCTGCACAGCATTGAGTGGAACATTGCCCGAAGAAACTGCTGCTGCGACGTTTATTGACGAGCGCTGCGACGTTGACCGTTAGTTGAAACTGAATGAACTTTTGGATATTCGCATAAACGGATCGACCCCATCTCACAACCTTACGCAAAGAATAAGACAACTCAAAAGAGGATTTTAAGGCGGGAAGTCGCTTATTACCGCAGCAAAACCAACCTTGACAACAGAAGCGAAGTTATCGTCGAGTATAATGATGTCAGAACTTTCCTTCGCAACTTCCGTGCCTTGAATTCCCATGGCAAGTCCTATATCAGCTACGCCACCAAACAACAGAAAACATTGAGAGAGAGAGAGAGAGAGAGAGAGAGAGAGAGAGAGAGAGAGAGAGAGAGAGAAACCTCATGTAAGGCAGGAGCATCATTTGTTCCATCGCCAGTTACAGCGACGACATGTCCTCTCTTCCTCAATGCTTGCACTAACAGTAGCTTGTCATTCGGCGATGATCGTCCCATAACCTAAGACAAACAAACACAATTCACAGATAATATATAAATATATAGATACATTCAGACTTATAAATATAGTATGCAAGCCAACTTTCGAGTACCGAAATTCTGTCAGCAACTTCAAGCCTCTGTTCTTCAGACATGCTACGAAAAGTCTTGCCCTCGATGAGATTAGGCTCAGTAGCGTCTGCATCTGAGCCTAAGATCCCACACTCCAAAGCTATGGCTCGAGCTGTCTGAAGATTGTCTCCAGTGACCATTCTTACCTGTTTAAACCGCAACAAAAAGTCGTAATAAATAAGAAAGTTTAAGGCCATAAATGCAATAAATTTTCATGAGTTTGCATACCTTAACACCAGCCTTAACGCATAACTGAACTGAATTCTCTTACACCAGGCCGGCAAGGATCCTACGTTTCGTTCGAATTTAACTTCTTTCGTTAGGAAAAATGGTGATACGACAACACCTAACGTATTTCAAATTTGTAATAGAATGAGAAGAATATAAAGCACCTTGATGCCGACAATTGCTAACAAAATGAGATCGGTTTCAGGCAATTGCCAGCTTTCGAGTTCGTCTTCGTTTGTGGAACCTTCTCAGACTCGCAAGTTCTATATGCAATGGCGACGCAACGTAGGCTTGCTGCTGCCATATCTTCAATGCATTTTTTTGAAAGCGATAGCTGCGTAAAAACATTATTGAAAAAGATAAGATCGTACAGTTCCAAAGTTGGGAGTTAAGTAAGAGACAGCATCATTTACAACAATAATTTTTTAAAAAAAAAAAGAAGATCCCGCATACCTTTTCGTCGTCCATTGGTAAAACTTCACCATTTGCATCAATATAACTGGAACAACAAGCAAGTACAATCTCTGCAGCGCCTTTCCAATGCACATGAATTTCAGTATCCGACTGCAGTTGTAAGAACACATGGAGATGAGAAAACGTTACACAAGTTAGTCTACAAATAGGATATATAGACCGTCGAATATGAAAGTGAAATTACCAGTTTTACGGCGACACCCCCTCGCTTTTTTCTCGGAATTAAATGGAAAAGCATGTATGATGGCAGACTCTGATCTTGCAGAAGAAAAATCCATTCCGAGCTGTAAGAGAATCACTAAATTAAAACCAAAATTTCACCCAATCTTGCACAAACAAAATATATAAATAAATAAATCCATTACACTTAATCCCCACTGCAGGATAGCCTTTTCCGTCGGCGACCCAGAAAGCTCAAGATCACCACCGCCCTGTCAGAAAATCGATTACAATGAGCCATCAGAAATATTCAAGTATTTCAATTACAATTATTACACAAACCTCGGGGACAAACACACTTCCAGTGGTGTTTTGCGCAATGCCTTCGACGAGCAAAGAGACAACCCTAGGAGGGAGCATGGACTTGTTGTCTGGAGGGTCGATCTTGTTTCCACAGCCATGAACTTCAACCACCGTCATCTGCGAGAAAACAGATCGATAATAAACAACATAGGCATGGGATGCAACGAATGCATACCTATCGCTGTTATAGAACTTGTTAGAAAGAAACCTGATTCAACGTTAGCGTCCCAGTTTTATCGCTGCATATCGTCGTCGCGCTGCCCATTGTTTCACAAGCCGATAGCCTCCTGACCTGCACAGTCACACAAGAGCTCCGGGTAAATAAATATTAAGAAATGAAAAAAAAAAACGATTAATACGATAGGAAATTACTGTAATAGAACTAAAAAAGTTGCTCACCAGGGCCTTATCCGCCATCATTTTCCTCATTGAGTAAGCAAGCCTGTAAAGAACCATGAGAAATTATTATAATAGAACTAACAAACAGTTGAAGATATCATGTCATAAAAGTAAGTCGTCATTCTAACATAAACTTACGTAAGGGTAACAGCCAAAGGTAGCCCTTCTGGCACCGCGACGACAACGATTGTAACCTAGGAATTTACATCATCTCAGCCGAAGGCACAGACATTTAGGATAAAAGAGAGACAACATGTCATAATTATGTAAAGCACTTACTGCAACGGTAAATATTCTTATGAAGCCGTTTATTGCATCACCGACCCCTGTCTTCCCGGTGTGAACTGGACAGTGCCATCGGGATTCGTAGTATGACCCGTAAAAAATCTGCTCAAACCATAGTTACTACATGATGTAACACTAGACCATAACACAAGTAAAAGTTGGACCGTGAATTGTCCAAATATGGTTACCTGATTATAAGGATAATGAGGACAGCAACTGCTACTGCGAGCCCAACAATACCGATAAAGGTAGCCACTCCGTTTAATCGTACCTGTACTTACAACGTCATAGATCAATAAAAAAGATGTAATAATTCATGAAGTTCGTGCACTGCAAGAACATCAAACCTGCAATGGGTTTCTTCGCCATTATCCTCCGAGATACTCGCCATAAGCAAACCCCACTCGTGTTAATTCCCACACTTGTCACCTGGTAAAATCTCGAATATTGATTTTACATTGCAAAACTCATTTATATGCCAATCATGTAATAAAATGTGAAGACAACATACCAACATGCTACCATATCCATCAGCAACTTTGCATCCCGACATAAGAAAGGGCGATTTTGAAGAGTCCTTGTGAACCTAGGAAAAAACAAAAAGATGATGTTCATCATCGGACAACCTAAGGATCAGACAAAGACGACCTTTTGAACTTACATATTTTACTTTCTCCTGTCATACTAGACTCGTCATTGCAAGAGAGTGTCCAGATACTACAAGCCATCTGCAGGTACCTATGCAGAGACAGCAATGATAACATTGAAAGAATTTAAAAAACTGACTTCAGGTCTTAGAATCTTGTGGTAATCGTTTTTCTATATGTTTTTTTGTGACTACCTGGTCCCGATTTTCAGTGGCACGATATCACCAACAACTATGTCGAATATCGAAACCTTCATTCTCCTTCCACTCCTGACAACCTAAGGGGATTGCAAGAAGATGTAATGAGAAAAGGGAGGAGAGAGTAGAAGCGCGAAGTAATGTTATATGTAAAAGCACACCTCCATTTGTATGTTCTGCTTTTCTCGTTCAAGTTCTGAAACTGAAGAGATTGTCTGTAATCACTAACAGCTGCAAACACATTAACAAAGACAGTTCAGTTGCTAAAGCACAAAACGAAGATATGCTGAGTAGGTACAAAAGACAATAACATTGAAAAATACCAGTGAATATGATCACTATAAGAACTGCCATTGCAATGCTTCCTCCATCATACCAGCCTTCTTTAATACCCTATAAATTTTGAAGAAATAAACGTTGTTCTACATATAATCTTTAACGGTACGAGGAGGTAAGAACTTCACTTCACATGCAATAGATGAACATTGCTTTTCTATTTCAATTAGATTTCAAACTTGAACAAGAAACATAAGTAGGAAAAGTGATTTACAGACATCAAGGCCCACTGGCCATATTGTAATAATAATGTCATTCGACGCTACTGAACTAAACTCATATTTACCTCAGTTTTGATGCCTAAAGCTAATGAAGCAGCTGCAGCCACCATCAAGATGATCAATGTAGTATCACGGCAAGCATCCCACACAAAACTCTATTCAGACATCCAAAAGATTGTTAGAATTTTCCTGTCTTGTCTTGTGTCTGCAGTATTTTATTACAACAAACAAATACTGACCCAGAAGCCCTTTCCTTTCTTTTTAGGATATGTGTTCGAACCGAAAACATTCTTTCGGTCATTTACATCATTCTCATCGCCAACGACACCTTTCTCTGGATTCGACTTTAACTTCTCGGCTATTCCTATGACCTGGGCTCCACAAAAACCAACGGTAAATACTCCATTAGTTTGAGCAAATGAGAAAGATTAGTAGCAGTGTCAGAACAAAAAAAAAAACTTGCCCCTCCATATTGCTGTAAAGTTGAGAGGTTGTTTTCTCTGGACATCGAAACTAGTTCATCAGAAGTAATTCCGAAATCCCAGTTGGAGTTGGGCCAGAGGGTGTCTTGAAGATCCTGAGACTAGATGAAGAACATAACTCGTTAGTTTCAAGTTAAGGGTAAACAGGGTAAGATCATTTTTACACAACCTAGTACTTACTACAAGATCAACACTCAACATCCAAGACATGATTAAGTAATATTATTAACTGTTCAAAACACAGTCTGGAAAAACATACCACTCTGCCCTTGCCCAGCCTCTTGAAAAAGAACAGCAGCCTAGTTCAGACAATCAACTTATTAGCGCTCGAACTGACGATCAGTGTTCATGACCTGACCAGAGACGTAATAACAACACTCACCCGAATGACCTGTGCGTGCATTCTTATCTTAGCAATCAATTGTCTCTTCTCTTCTTCCTTCTTCAAGTCCAACGTATAACGGAATCGCCGAGAAGCATTCAGTACAAGCGCAGCTTTCTGTAACATAACCAACCATTTGTTCGAACAACAAATTATTACAGAAATTCAAAGACATATATACACACACAGCGTATTCAGTCAGTGATTATCTCTCACCCTACCCGACGCAATCGATCGATCGGAGCACTTTTGTGCGGACGATATCAAAAGGTCCCAAACCTTCATCGTCGTCGTCGTCGTAGTAACGGCGACTGTCGCCGGCCTCGATGTCGTGCTGGCGACGGCCGTCCGGCGACGATTTGAAGTGTCCGTTGTTGTTCATTTCCTCGGCTGTATTCTTCTCCCCTGGTTCACAAAGATGGATCAATTTTAACACCACAAACAAAACAAGCAAGACATTTTGCGGATCAAACGGCGGAGAAAATCAAAGCGGAAGAAAATAAATAAGAAAAAAAAAAGGCGACCTCTGCTTTTTTTCACCAACTTTCCTTCGTTCCTTACGTTACTATGCTCTGCTATAGTACGAAACTGCTTCTGACGTTTTGTTTTCTGTCTCTCTGTGTGTGTGTGTGAGAGAGATAGAGAGAGAGAGAGAGACGTTGGAGTGGAGGAGTGGAGGAGGGGAAAACGAATCAAATAGAAATTTGATTAATAATCGTAAGTTATTATATCCTAAAACTTAGACGTGTCGTTAAATATAAATACTTGGAAAATTCGATGAGTAAATAAAATTCACAAAAGCTGGTTAATTTCCCTTATGACTTGATCTCAAAATTTAAATACTAAATTTTAAAAGAAGGATGCTTCATAATTACATTATGGGAATATGTCAAAAAGATAAGCACACGTGGAAGAAATATATTCTTTTCTTGGTTGCAAAGAAAGTGCTGCCACGTAAATCGAAGGAGAAGCAAAAGTGGGGTTCTTTTCGGACACAAAGATTCGGTTAAAGAGGGACACGTTTGGGTGGACGTGGATTGGGACATAATATGCCAAGTTCATGAAACTTCAATTGAAAAGAACAAATATCATTCAATGTAAATGAACAAGAATTATGTGCTTTTGGAACTTGGAAACATAAAGAATAGCATCAGACTATTATACGCGATACGGCATGAGTTCTTAGAAAATAGCATTCAAATGTAATTCAAGTCCTTGTGTACAATTTACTCTTTTTAATTTCCGTACTCTTATAATTGAGATTCCCCTATTTTTTAAGAATATCCTCTCCTATTGATCAAGAAATTTATTGGTCAAAACCTATTCATTTGAATAATCCCTATAAGAAATAATAGGGAAATTTTCATTTCAACCCCGTCAAAATTTTCATTTAATATTCAGGTCCAAGAAAATTTAGTTTTTAAGGACCCAATTTCTGCAGTACAACTTCATTGTTATGCAGTACCACAAAACGATCATACCAATACATTTTATAACATTTTGTAAGTTTAGGTACTTATCTCTAAATTTTTATAGAAATTGGAACCTTTAAACAGTTTTTTCTTATAATATCTGAAACTTATTTTAAAATTTTAAAGGAACCTGAATTCTAATATACCCGAAATAATAACGGCATGGACGAAAGACCATGACACATGTTTGATTGACCTACCGTACTTGACATGTGTCCCAAGCATTGTACTCTTTCTTCTTTAAATATTATTTATTTTGATTAATCTAAAAATCTTCTTCGATGAAGCATCTGTCCATCCAAGACATAACTAGGGTAGTTCTTCTAGTCGGTTCTGCTACGACATCAATCTTTTGAATGTATCTACAATGATAGGCACTCGTACGTTTATTTTCTTGTTTTTATTATATATAATGTACAAATGTAAATGTGGGAGGGGAGACACGATATCTATGTCTTAGTCCATTGTAATAGAGATAGAGAGGGAAAAAAACATAAGGTAGTGATCAATCATATTAAAACTCCTACATTGACGTAATTTAAATTTTTGGTCGATATATATGAAACGACCCGACACGGACAACCCATGCAATGAATCGGTTATTCTTATTACACATATGAGATGCAATGCAACGAATATTTGAAATCAAAATGCATGCCACTTAGGGTAAATTTGACGGGCGTGATTCAATTCAACTATAGATCCATAAACAAACCAAGCAAATTTAAAAATAATATATTACTATACTAGATGACATGAGAAGAGACTCATACCGAGCAAATAACGAAGCATTATACCCTTATTCTAAATGTTTTCTCCGTATTGAAAAAAATATAATATATAGAACTGAAATACGTATATCCTTGTGCTTCTTGTTGCGAGATTTTTCTTACAAGCAAGAAATACATAATAGTGCCTATTATGCAGCAGATTTATATACCACAGAATCAGAAGCGTATGTAGTACCTTTTTGAAACAAGTTAACGCACTTCTTCAATGTAGTGAAGTTGTTTACTGAGTTTTCTTTAGGTCCTTCGTCCGAGGAAGGATAAACACATATGAAGTGGTTAGTTATGTCTATGTGTGTGATTTTCCTTACATTACAACTAGCGTTTTTAAGTCGTTTGTGAACAGTCAACCCTAATGAAATTTCCAGGAAATTGCTGAGAATTCATTTTTTCCTTGTCCACATCACATGCTCATATAGACGTTATTATATATATATATAATATTTCTAATTGTGGAAGTATATGTTAATTATGATCATTGTTGTCTAACACAGTTTTGTAGTAATGAGTATTAGGTTATTTTACGTCCCATGAAGTGATTGCCTTTCACGGGGATGAGTGACGAGGAAGGAAAGAACAAGGTATACAAATCTTACAATCACTACCATTTATCATCATCATCATCATCATTATTATCTTTCTATTTTATTAAGTGGGAGAGTAACTACCATCTAATTAATTTGGTGTGTCAATAATAATTACAAATTTACCCATGATATTGATAATATTACAATTATTCTCAACTCAATTTTCTTATACATAATAAAAGTAATAAATAATTTAATTTTAAATATATTTATATTTAATATTGCACATGCATAGAATGTGCTTATGTACTAGTTATTATTATTATTAAACTATACTTAGAATAGTGGTCATATTGAAGAATACTTTTGGCGTGTCATCCGTAACTACCGGAGATAACCGTGCAACAAAAAAATGCCTTATTTGCGCAACGGTTACAATTGAGTATTGGGAAGGTTCTTTCATTATTGATTTTAACTTTTGCTAGGTGTGTAACATCATGACCATAATAATAAACTTAATCAATAATTATTGTTAAACACAAGGAAAAAAAATCCATGGATGAGACAACCCCTAGTTTGAAGTAATATAAATATACATTACTAACATACATACTGAAATATGTATATACTTCATGCATGCATGTTCAAACGTTAGGTCAAATCCAAAAGAGGCAAGAAAAATGAAATCCGCAATGTTTTGTGACAAATGTGAGCAAGAAGTGTTTTCCACGATCACTTCCATTTGAACAAAGTATCTAAATAATAAGTATATATATAAATTATACTATATTTTTTTTAATTAATATTGAATTATTCCAACCGAATGTTCGATAACTATTCGTACGTCACCATTTATCCTACATGTTGGTACACCGCTAAAATTCCTTTTGATTTCCGACACGTCATCAAAAATTCATTTTCAACGACGTGTCGAAAATTCATCGGAGTTGGGTTACTATCCATGTGAGTAGGGAAGAATAAATTCAAATATTATCCGAATAAGAAAAACTGTTCATTCGAATATTTGGACTTCAAATCGTCAAGTTCGAATCGAACCTGGAAACGGAAAAAAAATGATTATTTGGCAACCCATTAATATGGAATAAAATGTATGACCTATTCAAGAAAGCTACATTTGTAAAAGTACAAATTTGTGTTGGGCCAGAAAATGAAATTAGCCAACAATCACACTAAACTAGGGCTAATTTGTGTAAAAAGATTTAATCAAACTTCAGTAAATAAAATAGGATTATCTGCTTTAGATAGGTAAAGCGTTGATTGACCCATTCTCTGTTTGCTCGACTATATAATATACTCAAATGCTTTCCATTTCTTCCATGATTCTTCTCTGCTAAATACTTTTTACTGTTAGCTTTATCAGTGGATAGTATCGGCGTCTCGCTCTCGCGGCGGTAGCTATGGCGGCAGAGAGTGGTGTGCCGGCGCCGGAAGTCAGCTTTGAAGAGCAGGCGAGGGCGAGGAATGGGCGCTCGCGAAGGCAAAAGATCTCGAAGAAGCCAAGACGAAGAAAGCCGAGATCAGAAGAATCATCTTCAATAATGCTAAGGAGTACGAGGACAAGGTATGCGAGGAATTGTATCAATTGACCTCATTGTAGCGTCCCACTTGATGTTTTCTAGCTCTTGTTTGATTTGTTCTAGTTAGGTTTGAGCTTTTGATCACCATTCTGTTCTGTATGTGTTATCTTTAAGCCCTGAGATTTGTCTTGCGCATTACGTGTTTGTTAAATTGCGTGCGTGACCTTCGCTGCTGTTTAGGAGAAAGAACTAATTCAGCTAAAGCGCGAGGCTAGATTGAAAGGCGGCTTCTACGTCAGCATAGAATTTAAGCTTTTGTTCGTCATCAGAATCCGCGGTATTCCTATTCGATTCGATGATTGCTTTACGTTGTAGCTCACAATCTCCATCAATTGTCAGATTCTTACAATGAATTTGCTTTCTTTTTTTTCAGTATCAATGGAATGCACCCCACGGCGAAGATCTTACAGCTGCTGAGATTGAGACAGGTACTTGTACTTGCTTTATACGCCTCCATTGATTTCATCTTTGCTTTTCGATAAATTCATAATTTGCTTTACCTCTTCATCTTAGATCTTCAATGGAGTATTCTTGAAAGTAAACAAAGCAACGATAAACCTTCTCCACAGAGTCGAGCCATATGTGACATACGGCTACCCAAACCTAAAGAGCGTCAGGGAGTTAATCTACAAAAGGGGTCACGGAAAAGTAAACAGACAGAGAATCGCTTTGACCGATAACTCCATTGTCGAGCAGGTTGATTCTTTATTGCATACTATCGGAAAAAAAAAAAAACTCGTGCTTATTGATTTCTTGATCGTTTTTTACGATCTGCTGACGAGTATAGGCGTTAAACAATTATGGGATCGTTTGTGTGGAAGATCTTATTCATGAAATCTTGACCGTTGGCCCTCACTTTAGGAGGCGAATAATTTCTTGTGGCCTTTTCAGCTTAAGTCGCCGTTGGGCGGTCTGAACTCTGAAGAAGAAAAGAAACCATTACGTCGAGGGCGGAGATGCTGGTAATAGAGAAAAGTTCATCAATGAGCTCATCAAGAGGATGAACTGATTTTATTTTAAAGTTGAAGAGTTTTCTTTTCTTTAAATGTGTTTTTCCATTGAGATTTTGGGTCGTCAAAAGGCATTGGATTGGATTGTTATTTTGTATATTTTAAATCTTGATTTATTGTTAATTAGGTTAGGGTTTTGCTGAAAAAGGGGCAGTATTTTGTGATGTTTCTGCTATGGGTATTTCATTATATTTTTATGGGGCATTTATAATAACAAAAATAAGGTCGTAGATTTTATTTTATAGGATCTTTACACATAAATACCAAATTTGATTAAAAACTTGAATTTAGTACTATGTCAGATTTTTTTTATATAGTAGTACCTAGTAGAATTATTTTTTTTGCAGATAGGTACCCGATCCGCCGCAGGTACGCCATACAACACATTTAGGTACTCTATATCAACATATTGCGGTACGTCATACGTTGAGAAATGGTACGCCGTATTAGCACATTTAGGTACACCATTTATAACACATAAGGTACGCCGTATAAACACATTTAGGTACCCTATATCAACGTGTTATGGTACACCATACACACAGGAAGGTACGGCGTGACTGAAGAAACTGGTATGGTAACATTAAATCGGGTACTTATCTGTAAAAATTTCTGACATGGGTACATATCTTTAAAAAATTTATTCAAGTAGGTATTTATGTGTAGTTGTCACTTTATTTTTATTGAAATATCTAATGCGAAACAAATCATGAAAGCCGACGAAATTATGAAGTTAAGGTATGTGGACGTCTCCGAAAACAACCCATATCGATGAAAATTGCATTAATAATTATATATATGCATTGTTATAAAAATATTATAACGATTACGTGTTTTATTAATTACGATTATAGTAATATTAGAGAGATAACTAGAGAGATAATAACTTCTTTATTAATACTTTTCCATACCATTTACATAACCTCAAATCACATATTTACTACTACAAATTCACTATTACACCTAAAATTTACAACAATTATTACAATTATACACATCATCTTATCAATTAATACTCATCTAATTTTTACAACATTCAATACTCCAAATATCAATAATAAAAAACATCCACATCTTAATATTATCTCTTAATTCATAATACTCCCCCTTGGATGTTTTTCAAAGAATATGCCTCGTTAAAACCTTATTAGGAAAACCCAGTGGGATAAAAACCTAATGAAGGAAAAAGAGTACATCATTCTTTAGATACGCTTTTTAGTTGTTGCCTCATTAAAAACCTTACTAGGAAAACCCTGTGGGAAAAACCATAGTGAAGGGAAAAAAGAGTGCAACGCGTATTTACTTCCCGTGATGAGGATGTCCTTTAAGATCTCTAAGTTTTCGGACTCCAATTGAATATACCAAATTTTCAAAAATTCTTGGAGGAAGTGCCTTAGTAAATAGATCAGCAAGATTTTCACTTGATCGAACTTGCTGTACATCAATATCACCATTTTTCTGAAGTTCATGAGTAAAGAAAAATTTTGGTGATATGTGTTCTGTTCTATCACCTTTGATGTAACCTTCTTTTAATTGAGCTATACATGCTGTATTATCTTCAAATAATGTTGTAGAAGGTAATTTCTCAGTAGATAATCCACAAGTATCTTGAATATGTTGAATAATAGATCTTAACTAAACACATTCTCGACTAGCCTCATGAATCGCTAATATTTCAGCTTGATTTGAAGAAGTAGCAATTAAGGTTTGTTTAACCGATCGCCATGAAATAGCTGTACCTCCATGTGTAAATAAGTAACCTGTTTGCGATCGTCCATTATGCGGATCGGATAGAAATCCCGCATCTGCATAGCCAACTAAACTTGATTGTGAATCATTCGAATAAAATAATCCTGCATCCGTAGTTCCTTGAAGATAACGGAATATTTGTTTGATCCCATTCCAATGTCGTCTAGTTGGTGAAGAACTATATCTTGCTAATAAATTTACTGCAAATGCTATATCGGGTCTAGTATGACTTGTAAGATACATTAATGCTCCAATAGCACTAAGATATGGAACTTCAGCACCAAGTATTTCTTCATTATCATCGCATGGTCTGAACGGATCTTTATTCACATCAAGGGATCATACTATCATTGGAGTAGTTAATGGATGCGCTTTGTCCATATAAAATCTTTTCAAGATCTTCTTTGTATAAATCTCTTGATGGACAAATATTCCATTGTTTAAATATTCAATTTGTAGTCCGAGACAAAATTTCGTTCTTCCGAGATCTTTCATTTCGAATTCTCGTTTTAAACATGTAATAGCTTTATTTAACTCTTGAGGAGTTCCTATTATATTTAAGTCATCAACATAAACGGCAATGATGACAAATTCATTTCCACTTTTTCTCATGAAGATACAAGGGCATGTTTGATCATTTCTATACCCCTCTTTTAGTAAATAATCACTTAAACGGTTATACCACATACGCCCTGATTGTTTTAATCCGTAGAGCGATTTATTCAACTTTATTGAGTACTCATTTCGAGATCCTGAATTTTCGGGCAAACGAAATCCCTCAGGGAGTTTCATGTATATGTCACTATCAAGTGATCCATACAAGTATGCAGTGACAACATCCATAAGATGCATATCGAGCCCTTCACGTACTGCCAGACTAATTAGATAACGAAAAGTTGTTGCATCCACCACAGGAGAATAAGTCTCTTCGTAATCAATGCCAGGTCTTTGAGAAAAACCTTGAGCAACAAGCCGTGCTTTGTATCTCACAATTTCACCGTTTTCATTTTTCTTTCTAATGAAAACCCATCTATATCCAACCGGCTTTACATTTTCTGGAATACGGACCACGGTCCGAATACTTTTCGTTTCTCAAGTGATTTAATTCTATCTCAATTGCATCTTTCCATTTTTGCCAATCACTTCTTTGTCGACATTCATTTATAGAGTTTGGTTCATGATCCTCATTTTCATTAATATCATGTAGCGCTACGTTAAATGAGAAAACATCGTCAACGTTGACTTCGCCTCGGTTCCATCTTATTCCATTATGGGCATAATTTATTGAGATCTCTTCATTTTCAACTTTTCACAATTTTCAGGTACCTGATCAGATTTAGTTATGCCCATGGACTCTCTTAGAGTTGACGTGTCCTCGATTTGACCATCTATTTTATTTGCTCCTTTTCTTTTACGAGGATTTTTGTCTTTGGATCCCGAGGGCCTACCACGTTTCAACTGTGGTTTTGGCTCAATTTTATTATTAGAAATATCAGTAGAAGTATCAATTCTGACAGGAGCATTAACAGCTGGTATATGCGATTTAGTCACCTTTTTCTGGTCAGTAAAACTGTCTGGCAATTGATTTGCTAAATTTTGTAAATGAATTATCTTTTGAACTTCAAGTTCACATTCTTTTGTACGCGGATCAAAATGAGCCAATGATAATTCATTCCAACTAATATCTTTAATCAGCTGTTTGTTTTTTTATCTCCCCCTAATGTTGGAAATTTTGATTTATCAAATGACAGTCGGCAAATCGAGCCGTAAATAGATCTCCTGTCAATGATTCTAAATATTTTAGTATTGACTTAGATTCAAATCCAACATATATTCCCAATCTTCTTTGTGGTCCCATTTTAGTGTGTTGTGGTGGAGCAATTGGGACATATACTGCACATCCAAAAATTCTCAGATGGGAAATATCTGGTTCCTGACCGAAAACCATTTGTAATGGGGAAACATTATGATAACTTGTGGGTCGAATGCGAATAAGTGATGCTGCATGCAAAATAGCATATCCCCAACATGATAAGGGAAGCTTCGACTTCATTAATAATGGTCTGCTATTAATTGTAATCTTTTTATTAATGATTCCGCAAGTCCATTTTGAGTATGCACATGTGCTACGGATGTTCAACATCAATCCCAATAGACATACAATATTCATTAAATGCTTTAGAGGTGAATTCACCAGCATTGTCAAGACGTATTTTCTTAATTGGATAATCAGGAAAATGTGCTCGTAATCGAATTAACTGAGCAAGCAGTCTAGCAAACGCAACATTACGTGTTGATAATAATGATACATGTGACCATTTAGTTGATGCATCAATTAAAACCATGAAGTACTAAATGGACCACATGATGGATGAATTGGTCCACAAATATCGCCTTGAATACGTTCTAAAACCGTAATAGATTCATTCTTCAATTTTACCGGTGATGGTCTAACGATTAATTTTCCTTTCGAGCAAGCATCACATGATAACTCATTGGATTGAATAATCTTCTTATTTTTTAAAGTGTGTCCACATGAGTTCTCAATTATTCTTCGCATCATAGTTGAACCGGGATGGCCTAACCGGTCATGCCCACTACAAATAAATCATTGTTTATAAAATTCGACTCAATTGCATTAATATACGCATAGTATAAACCGGAGGATAATGCGGATAATTTTTCTATAACGCATTTCTTATTTAAAATCACGTTTGTGATTTGAAGGTATTCATTATCACCTTCTTTTGTAGTCTCAATATGATATCCGTTTTTACGGATGTCTTTAAAACTCAATAGGTTTCTATGAGACTTTGACGAATATAATGCATTTTCAATGTGCAATTTTGTTCCTCCGGATAACAAGATATTAGCTCTTCCAGAGCCTTCAATCAATTTTGTAATTCCCGAAATAGTATTAACATTTGCTTCTTGAGTAATCAATCGGATGGAATATTTCTTATCCGTGAGTATTGTATGAGTTGTTGCGCTGCCCACAAGACATATATCTCCATGTGTGTTCATTCCTCAAGAAAATAATAAAACACATTAATTATTAATTATACATAAAATTCATCATAATATAGCACACATACGTATAAAATTCATGATAATACAGCACACGTACATAAAATATCAATACGATACACAATAATAAAATTCACGATATTGTTGTTGTAACAACAAATTCGCTGCATGGAACGTGGTGAATGTTTTCTCCATCATACTTGCTTCTGTAACTTCCTGTCCACACAATCTTAATTGAGAAGTAATTCTGAACATAGCAGAATTATAATCACTTACAGATTTATAATCTTGGAACCGTAAGTTAGTCCATTCATATTGGATTTGGTAGGATCACAATCCTCTGATTATCGTATCTTTCTTTTAGATTAGTCCACAAAATAAGTGGATCTTTCACAGTGAGATATTACACCTTTAAACTTTCATGAAGGTGGTGACGGAGAAATATCATGGCCTTGGCCTTGTCTTGGTTCGATGCCGTATTATCAGCTCATAGTTCTCAGGCCTTTCGATTCAAGGTGGATTTCGGCATCCAAAATCCATGACAAATAGTTCTTGCCCGTGATATGCAGAGCAACAATATCAAGCTTTTGAAGATTCGACATTTTACTATAACTGAATATAACAATTTGGTTAAGAAAAATAGTTCGAAGCGTAAATAATATTAACGTTATTGCGATAAAAGTAAAAAGTCAAATTTGAATAAATGACATAATTAAAAAGTCAACGGCCCGGCTAGGATTCGAAATCTGGTGCTCACGCCACAAGTTTGTGGGGGTTACCGCGAGAGCTAGCGAGCTTTTTGTGTTGTAAGATATGAAAATAAAATGTATATATTATACCGTGGCGTGATGACGTCGACGAAACTCAAATGGCCGGAACTCGTGCTCGGAGTGATGACGTCGGCGAATCTCGGTTGGTTAGAGTCTCGTGCTGATAACGTGTTATAAAAATATTATAACGATTACGTGTTTTATTAATTACGATTATAGTAATATTAGAGAGATAACTAGAGAGATAATAACTTCTTTATTAATACTTTTCCATACCATTTACATAACCTCAAATCACATATTTATACTACTACAAATTCACTATTACACCTAAAATTTACAACAATTATTACAATTATACACATCATCTTATCAATTAATACTCATCTAATTTTTACAACATTCAATACTCCAAATATCAATAATAAAAACATCCACATCTTAATATTATCTCTTAATCATAATATGCATCATAATATCAAAAAGCTTCTATCTTTGTGTATATGTATTGAAAAAAAATGATTTTTTTGTTTAAAAATCTTATGTAGTTGCTTATAGCCAATTGGATATAGTAGTAGAATTAATCAAATCAAACTCTTCATTTCATTCCTCCAATGTTTTTATTTTCTAATTAATTAAATAATTCTTTGGATAAAGCCAATTCCCACAATTATTTCTAATCGCAATCCTTCGAACACAATCGCCAACGTATGATACTCATAAGCCACATGCAAAAAATCCACACAAGACACCAAAAAATTAGACCTTTTACATCATTGCATTGCAACTCACTCTTCAGTACATCCAAAATCCACCTTTCCTTCTCTTGCAAATCGTGAAAAAGTCCCACAACAAAATAAAAGTCCATCCACGTCAGCACCAAAATCAACTCAGGACAATCGCATCCGCCACGTCAGCAGATAAGAGTTGCTTTTTTATTTCCTCCATTAAATACTGGATTGCTATTATCGCCCCTTTTTCCTAGTCACACCCCCTAAAGGGCTGAAAAAAGACGATTTTGCCCTTTTGAATTTAAATTTCTATTTAAAGTCCTTTTCCATACAAACTTTTCATATCGCAATCACATCCAAATCAGAGTCAAACATAACAAAAAAATCAAATCGCAATAATCGTCTATTTGGGAAAGGGAAAGGTCAAAAGAAAGGGTCTATTAGCCGGATGGTAAGCAAATTCTCGTAAATTTCGTTCTATGGACGTGAATTCTCGAACATCGATCGGATTCGATCGAAAAATTCGGCCCGGGCGAAGTAGAATTTCGGCCCACACAAGGGGTGACCGAACAACATTTCGGCTATTCCTTGTGACGGCCGAAAAAACATTTCGGTCACTCTGTGTGGCTGAAATTTTTGCTCGGTCGTGGCTGTCAGAGCCGAAATTTTCATCGGCTGAGACGGTTGCGGTTGAATCATAGTTCGGCTCCTATGGAGGTGGCCGAAATCTCAGTTCGGTCGCCTCTTAAATTCCGGTTTAGCTCTGACCGACATGGCCAAAGGACGATTTCCGCGAAGGAGGACGATTTCGACCGACTTGGCCGGCCGAAATTTCTTCGGCCGTGCCGTTTTTCGCCCTATCGTCGATCCGTTTTTTTAGCCTATTTCGACCCGTTTCGACAATCTATCTACGTACGAATGAATTTTACGACAATTTTCTTACCAATCGTGACAGCACCCCCTTTCCCTTTCCCTTCCTTGTCGTCGATCCATTGCGATTTGCAAAATTCTCTGTTTTTTGTCTGATCTGGATGTGTGATTTGAAAAGTGTTGTGTGGTAAAGGATTTTAAATACAAATTCTTACTTTTTTATTATATTTTACCTTTTCAAATTAATTTAAATAACATAGGGGCAAACGTCTTTTTTTAGCCCTTTAGGGGGCGATAATAAGTAAAAAGAGGCGGTAAATAGTAAATCCCTTAAAAAATAACCATCGATGTCCGAATGGATTGCGTCACTCCTTTCTCCTACTCTGTTGTCTGTTCCCATTCTCAGAGAGAGAAAAAGATATAGTTCCGATTATTACACAAAGAAAGATAGAAAGAAAGAATAAAGAGCTCTCTATTTGCAGTTGAATTACGTGCAAAAAACATATCTGCGTATTTGACAGATAATCTTATCATGCGTTTCCCTGTCTCGTGATTCACTGTACTCTGTTAACATTTTACAGATACTCTGTTTTCCTTACCAATCAATCTATACTCTGTTTATGCTACACACACACACATATAGTCACTTGAAATACAGAGTTCTTTACTTGTGAACTTTCCATTCTTAGAAAGCTACTGCTACGCTTCCATTCTCTCACCTTGGCTTTACGTTTCTTTGCTTATGAGCTTGAACATACTCCGCTTTTTCCCCAGGCGTTGTTTCATTTTCTTATGATGCGAAGGTTTCCTCTGCTTCACCAGCCTCGAAGAACTCAATTTTTCCTCTGTTTCCGCAAAAGGGTTTGATCTTAGAGTTCTGTGTCGTTTTATTACATCAGACAATCGAAGAACTGAAGTCATTTTAACCGCATTCTTCTAAGTAAAATCTTGAGATTTACACTGAGCAGAAGATTTCTTATTTCGCCGGAGGAGGAAGCAGAGCAGCCGCCTACAGATTAGAATCGCCGTCAGCTTCATGGGCTTCGAACTCATCTTCCTCGCCGTCGTCGACCCTATCGGAACCCACCAACTCACGGCTGACAATGGCGGCGGTGAGGAAGCCAAGAACGCCGCGCAAGAGGCCCAGCCAAACCTACAACGAGGTGGCGGCGATTCTATCGACGGCGTACCCCAAGGTTTTTCCGGCCAAGCCTCGAAGCAAGCTCAGAAGGTCCTCCTCCGCCCTGCTCGGCGGCGCTCCGCCTTTCGAGGCGGCCGACACCTCGGATTTCTTGATGAATCTGCCCCTTCTGCAAAAAGGGTTCGGCCGTTAGAAAAGCCGCGCCTGAGCTCCGCCGACGGCGAGATAGATTCTCAGGCGGGCCGGCGACGGCGTTCGCCGGAGACATGTGAAGAAGATTTCGACGCAGAATCGATGCTCGATGAAGAAGAGATGGGAGAAGGAATCGATAGTATAATGGGAAAAGCGAGCGTTACAGAAGACAGGAAAGCTTATTACAACGCCATGGAAGTAGTTAACTTTGTCTATGGCTATCCTATCGAAATGAGAAGAGAATTGAGAGCAATGAGAAGCTTCGACGAAGGTGATTGGTGGAGGTTTCCTTGCGCGAAAATGGTTGATTTGAATCCTAACATCCCTACTGCTAAGAAAGGAGGAAGAAGGTAGCCATGGACTGTTCTTCGAAAGCTAAGTCCAAGCACAGTGGAGAAGAAGAAGAAGATGTTTCTCAGTTAAGGAAAGGTGGGCTGCTATTGAAACTGAACTACGACGACGTTTTGAACTCCAGGGCTGATAAGGCTTGGCCGTTCTCCGGCGACGACGTTCAAGTACGTTGACTATCTTCTTCTCTAACTATATATTTAGTTTACAAAAAAAAAATCATTTTTTTGGGTATATTTCAGGCGAGGTTGTCTGAAATAGACCTTTTCTCTGAGAATGGAGGAAAAAGAGAAGCTTGTGTGCGTCGATACAAAGAAAAGCGACGGACAAGATTCTTCTCCAAGAAAATAAGATACCAAGTCAGAAAAGTCAACGCCGACCGACGACCTAGGGAGAAGGTTAGCACCATTTTCTTCCCTCTTCTAATTTTTCTATTATTAGCACTTACTTTTTAAAATAATATTCCCTTTTATCGGTGTGGTTAGATTTATTTACTTTTCTTGATATTGCAGGGAAGATTTGTGAGGACCTCAAATTCTTCAGAGGAATGAAGCAATGGTCTCTGTTTTTTTGCATTTCCTACACCCTTTTTGATGAGTTCTCTAGTTTTTATTACTTCTTTTGTATTTTCCATTACACACCGGAAAATGGAGGAGGACAGAGTCCCTAAGACACAGAGTTGTTGCAGTGTTTTAGGAAGATGATGAAGAAGAAAATCATATGCAATGCAAATTATCTGTTTCACATGTTTTTGGATATTTTACGGGTGAAATCCGTTTTGTGACCCATTTAATCTTCCGGATAGTTATATTATTCACCATCGTAGCTTTCACTCATCGGATTATATTATATACTTATATTATAAAAGAGCCTCTAGGGTGGCTATGAACTTCCCAATTGGTTCTGTCAATTTAATAATTATATTTACAATTTTACACTTAATCGTTAAATTATATTTTATCTTGATATTTTTATTTATTGCAAATTCATCCCTAAGTTAAATTTTATTGTTCAAATTACTTTAATAATGATGTGAAATGTTCGAAGTATAAAAAATTTAACATATTTGCACACACATTGGGTGTGCTATTTGCACACACATTGGGTGTGCTACACGTACTAGTATCTATAATTTAAGGACGCTAACTTTCTAACATTGAGCCAATCTAATAATACAATGCGTCATAAACCTAATTTTTGGCCAAAACTTCAATAGCACATGCTAAATAATCTGCCAAAGATATCATTACTGTCCTAGTTTCTTATTTAGAGATATATCCCACGTGGAAGTTTCATAACACTCAATTTAAAATAATTTGAGAACGCAATTAGATTTTCGAGTCACGAACTAAAATTTAGTTTTCTTAAATTGTAACATCATGAAAAGGAAGACATCTTGAACTTTTCGATTGATTGAAGAATCTCTATATACAAGGATCCTATGATACACACCATCAAAATTCAAATGCACATATAATATAAATATATATATATATAGATATATACTATATATATATATATATTTATAAATTATAGCCGGACTACTATTTATTCCGACTTCGACAAAAAATACAACCGATCGGACGAAAATCGCCAGTCGGAAAATTATTCCATCACTCACATCTCGGAGAGACGATTGCTTATCTTCCTAAGCTCCGTAAGAGCCGCCATGGCATTCACTCGGCCTTTCCCATTCTTCGACAAATTCTCAACGTTAGTCGCTTTCTGAACAACGCTATTATTATCCTGCTGAAATACCGATTCGATCATCTGAAAAAAAAAAAAAAAAGAAAACCCGCACAAGCGCTCAATTCGCCGGCTTATTATTAGAGACGCATTACGCGCTCGCAAGTAAAAAAAAAAAAAAAAATTCTTACCTGAATATTCTCGAGCATCGACTGGGCGATCGCCTTCAAGCTCGACGGCCCGTTTTGGTCCTCGGCGCTTCTAACATTGCAAGCTTCAGAAGCGCCTTCGCCCGAATTTCTACCAAATCTCCACAGCCACTGAAATTTATTCGCTATAACTTTCTTCTCGCTTTCGACAACACACTGATCGGTTCGCACAGATTTCGACGACGAATCGCTGTTCTGCGAGCAACTCGACGAAGAAACTTCTTGATTGACGATCGACGAATTCGAAGCTGCGCTGCTTTGTTCTGATTCGCTAGGCCCACGAATTGGACTTTCGCTCGCCGACGAATTATTACAGTCGTTCTCAGAAGCGCCTTCTCGCACCTCAATTTCATCGCCAGCGCTTTCGTCTTCATCAGATCCAAGCTGCCCTCGAAGATCGTCCAACAAATTCCTCCTAACTTGAATCTTTATTTTCCCCTTTTTATTCGAAGGCGAAGGATCGGATTCAGTTCTAGAAAGTCGCAGTTTCACCTTCGACGCCCATCCCTTCATTTGATTCGAATCTTTCTTACCTTCGAACCCTTTCTTGCCCTCTTCTTCTCCTCTGTGCAAAACCCGCCATTGTTCTTCCCAGTAGCTCTCGGGCAAAATACTCAGAGGAGTCCTCGGAGAAGTCGAACCAGTCGAGAAACTATGGCCTCTCTTCTTCTCATCGTACGACAGAAAATGGGCGGGAAATAATTTAGGGTCGTTCACTTTCCATGCCAAAGCTTGTAAGGTTTTCGCCTTTTCTATCACCTTCGAAACCTTTACGTCGTCGGGGAAATTCAACAGTCTCTGAAGGCACGCCGTGGAAATCTCAGTGGAGAGCAAAGAAGACCTCAGATTCACCACCATCGAAACCGCAAACGCCGTAATAAATGCACCCCGCGGCGAACTAAGTACCGCAAAGTTCGACTCTTCGTATTTTATTACAGAATTCGTATTTTCGCGGGCAAAGATTTCGTCCCATATCAAAAGAAGGTCTTCGAGGGAGAATTCGCGCCCGAAAAGCACGCGGAGCCAACGAAGCGCAAAGTACTGAGGCTCGACACCTAATTCGACGAGGTGGGCGTAAAGCGACGAATCGACGGCCGAGAGCAAGTGATATATTGCGGCTGAGGCTTCGATCACGGGCGGCAAAAAACCCGAGTTCGAAGGCGAAGGAGAGAAGAAGAATCCCGCCACGGAAAATGCTTCGTCGGCGAGCAGAGCATTAGCGCATCGAAGAGGGAATATGCGTCGTGCTCCATGAATTTTTCGGACAAAACTACCCCTAGCTCGCCCTCCGCGCCGTAGGCGTCGCTCAGTAGGACGATGGTCTGTGTCTCCGAGTCGAGCCTTGGATTTTTGGCGGCGGCATTCCGATTGCCGTCGACAGAGAATTTTTCGGAGTCGAATTTGCGCGACTGGTCGTCCTCGTGGAAGGAGAAGACGTCGAATTTGTCGGAAAAGTGGCCGGCGTAGGCGCTCCTTAATTCCGAAAGGCGTTTTACGTCAGCGTGGAGGACGTATAGGAGAGGAGCCAGGAGTTCGTGCATCCCTGGAAAATGGAAAACGACGTTGTTAATATGCATATTACGCTTGATTTTTTTTTTTTTTTCGCGCTGTAACTTTGGCACTTTCAGGACACCAAACTTAAGGGGTTGCAGTTTTAGGAAGCTGACTTTCAAAGTCGAAGCGATTTAAGGTCAACAAGCGCGGACTGGAAGCCGCGCCGCCACCTTCTGACTGCGCAGTTGTCCATGTGGAAGTCCGATTATTCTACTTAAATTGCTTCGATTTCGAAAGTCAGCGTCCAAAAACTGCAACTCCTTGAGTTGGATGTCCTGAAAGTGTCGCGCCTCTTAACTCACAGGACGAAAAAAAATAACGAACCATATCTTCTATTACAAGAGAAGATAGAGATCGATTTACGAAAAAACGGAGAGAATCGATCGAAATGTTCGACCACCCTGTCTATATCCGTACTCTGGGTGCCCGAGGCACCAAAGCAAGAGGATCCGTCTTAACATGACTTGGCACCCGTTCGTCTGGAAATAATCGAATCTTTCCGGGTAAAGACGGGTTAAATCTTGATCGACCATTTTCTCCAATTCGGCGTTCTTGAAGAACCGACCCCACACGCTGTCTGAAAATACGCAAACATCGCCGAACCGTTCAGAAAAGGTAATTGTTGAGCGAACGAAACAACGTAAAAGACGCATTATTAGACTGAGAATGTCAGGACAAAGAAAACGCCTGTGATGTAATACGGGATTTTGCGAGAGCGGATTGTCGATGACTACGTTGGGCGAATTTGTTATATCTCTTTGCAAGTTCGGGTCGATCAGAAGCTGTCTTCTTAACGATGCATATCTGTGACAAAAGAAAAGCCATTGAACCAATCTCTGTAAGAATGCATTGATCAATATGATGTAAAACCGACCCGAAACTGAATGTATCAGTTTTTCGGCGGGCAATGTTGCGTTTTAAGAGCTTCGCCTATATTTTTTTTTTTTTTTTTTTTATCCCAGGCAGCAATTACAATAGTCAAGAAAAGCAAAAACATCAAAATTGAATCTTGCAATTAAACAGAAGAAGGGCAGCTATTACAATAGACATGGAGCAAAACATCAAGATTGTCACCATAGAATCTTGCAATTACACAGAAAAGGCAGCAGCTATACATAGGCAAGAAAAGCAAAACATCAAAATCGGCACCATAGATTCTTGGAATTAATTACACAGGAAAGGGGCACCCAATATGAACAATGGCATTACCTTCGACGAGAATTAGCAGTAGACCTTCGAAGATCATCAATAGACGCAGAAGGAGAAGACGGCAAAACCCCCAAATCTATGCGCCATTTTACCCCTCTGAGATTTCCAAAACGACGAGAGTTGTCCGAGAACGGCGTCGTTTCGGTCGCCGTGGCCTCTGCTGTAACCTGCGACATATGTTGAAGCAAAAAAAAAAAAAAATCTTTGATGTTCTTATGTCGATTTTCCTTTTGACTCCCTTCAATTTAGCTGAAATTGTGAGAAGCCCAGGAAATTATCATCCCAAAAACCGCATTTTTCCTCAGACCCTTTTAACTGTCGCAAAAAATTATGTCTTTGTGAATTCGTTGGACCTTTTTTTTCTTCGCTAAAAGTCAGGGAAACGACTTGTTCTTGAAGAATTGCAATTTGCAAGCTTTTTGCGAACAGTGTGTAAGAATAGATCGAAGGTTTGAAGAATGATTGATGGACATCGGCTGCAAAAGAATAGAACAGAATATAATATATGACGAGATTCAAGGTGGATTTGGAGACGACTTGATATCAGGGGAGGAATTTCAACGGCCAAAAAGGAAAAGGAAAAAAGAAAAAAAAAATACGGAAGGTATTATTTGATGATTGAGCTGCTTTTTCCCAATATTATCCAACGAACCAATATTAAGATCTTTGTTTTAGTTTTATATATTTGGAATATAAAGGTTAGGTTTGTGTGACAAATTTTGATTTTTTTCTTGTAAAAATGAATTGGAGCACTTTGGCATATTCTTTAATTTGTTTGCACACACAATAAGGGGTATACGAGAGGAATCACTTCATTACAATGGAATACTCGATTTTATTACGTCAGTTTAGATTAATCACTTCATTACATATAATATTTTTTATTATTATATGTCAAATCTCAAATGGTAAAATACAGCCTGACTGCTAGTAGACCACAATAGTTCAACCAAGAAGTTGGCCACGAAAATACAAGCCACCACATGCCCATTAAATCAAATTAAAAAAATCCTAATTAAATATGATGTTACCACTAGAGTTTTCATTTTCGTAATATCTGATAATGGCCTAAAACACAAGACCAAATCAAGATATCAAATTCTTCAAAGTTCATTACACGTTTCTATCATCACAAAAAGGAGTAGGAAAACAAATATAAGACAAAAACATGATAAGTTAGGTTATGTGAGCAATCATGCGTATAGCATATTATATGCCTCAATCATCTTGCATCAAATTATTATAATATAATGATGGTTGATCATCCATTCATATATATTATGTCGGTGGACTTGCGGTCACCGCTTTCACATCACGAGTTGTTCCTTATTTGACCCTATCAATAATTTAATTCTGTGTTTTTTCATTTCTATTTAAATTTCTTTAATGATTAGGTGTAGAAATACATTTAATATTCACTTGTGAATGAGAGAATTGATAGTTTGGTGAATGGCTTATTATGACTATCATAGCCGAAAGAAAGAACTACAAACCGACCACATAAGTTAATGTCCACCCATTCACCATTATTTATTTTCGAGTGTTTGAGATTGTGTAATAGAAAGATGTAATCTCCTCTATCGAGCGGATACGGAACAATTGTTAATCCTAATTTAGCTCGACACTAAGGAGATGTTTGTTTATGGTGATCCAACGTGATGTGACTATCACCGTGATGTGGATCAATGTGATATATCATTACCGTGTTTGTTTTGTGGTGATATTTCATGTTGCATATCAAGGTGATATTAGAATATTATGTTTGTCTAATCATGGTGATATGTGGGGTGATATTGTACAACTGTCATAATTAACCTTATGAATACTATATATATATATATATTGAGATGATATTTACATAATAATGATTGCTATTTTAATATTGAGTTTAAATTATTTTAAGAATTACAATAAGTTTTTTGTATAGTTATTCAATATAATTATTTGTTATTTTTAAGATTTAAATAGTTTAGCTATATAATTTAGAATATGAATAAGGATATATTAGGTATAGATGCTAAACTAAGGGGTAATGTTGTCCAAATAAAATTTTGAAAAATCACCCCATCATCGTGATGTAAGATCACTTAGCTTTTTCGGGGTGATCCAAAGGTCTCACCCCATTTTCATCACATAAGTGATCCATCACTAGGCGATGACTCATCACATAGTCTAAACAAACGTGATGATAAGGCGATGAGAGAATTACGGTGATGTTTTGGAGGATCACCCCAAAACAGACACCCCTAAGCATATTATGTTATCGAATTGAGGTGATTTAATCGCATCCCAAATAAATCATAAATTTCACATCCTATTATGAAATTCAAGATCAAATCGATTACTTAGTTAATAACAGCAGTTAAACAATTTAAACTTTCACCTTGGGCTTTTCTTTTGGAGAAAAAAAGTGAATTTGTATACTTTTTTTTAGTTTCTTACAAAGGACATGGATGGGCGTGAGATGTTGGGTTGGTATTGGTAAGCTTTCGAACGGACATGGTAATAGTAAAAACCC